>CAIGRP010111004.1:0-12381 GCA_903798385.1 Fraxinus cuspidata
TTTTTTTTTTTAAAAAAAGAGGAAGCGAGAAACAAATGGGCCCCCTAAAACGTTGGGCCTGAGGCGGAGGCCTCTTGGGCCTCTCCTCTGGTCCGGCCCTGTAGTCAGATTTAGGGTCGAAAAAATAAAAAAACGAATGAAGAAGTAAATATGATATCAAGTAAAGATGTTTAGAAATATGCGAATTCTGATAATAAAATCATAATGAAAGAAAGGATAGAAAAACCATGTGCATGTTCATGTGGAATCTTATTCAATATTCACCCGTACTAATTGATATTCTAGGTGTGACATTGCATAAATTAAATGTTGGTGCCTATATATATTAATAGAGACGTTCAATAAAGGGTATGTATTATTTTGAGATAAGGATATTTGAAGTTAAGTACTTTGCACTGCGGAATTTTCAAAGCCTCCATGTAAGCAAAAATCCAATAGCGAAGGCCAGGTAGGCTTCCAACAATGAAACACGCGGCAAATCCACGTGTTCTTCAATGCGTTTTGTGAAGGCATATAATCCACCAGCTCACCCTCGATACTATTGTCATCCCTTTGGTCTTCGCACAACATTGCTTTCGATGAAGACATTGCCATCAAATGAACTCATGACCGATGAATGGTAAGTGCGAAGCACTCATGTACCAACAAGCAAAGGTGACCATGGCGTTCGAATTTGGGCTTGGGCATACTTTAGGAAGTATTAGATAAGGGAACTACCTTATGAATCTCTCAAAAGAAGCATGCAGATCTTTTGGATCAAAAAATTTCTTATGAAATCAATTGCACAAGGAAATAAACTCATGGAAGGAAACAAACCATAACTCGAGGAGTAACGCGAACCAATAGCAAGGTGACACGTGGAATTAGGGCTGCATGCACCTAACCCAGTTCCACACAGATTCATTCCCCATAAATATTGATGCACATGTAAAGGTAAAGCCATGCATTCTCTAAACTTTTGATTAAGGGTGTGTGTGAACCATATTATTTTGGAAGAATGTATTCTGGAATGGTAGATTGATGAAGAATGTGTGGTTGAAAAAGAATGAAAAGTTATTGATGTGATGTAAAATATTATTTTATTGAAGTATGTGTGGTTGAAAATGAGTAGAATAATGAGAATGAAAATTGTAATGCATACCAAACATGGGCTAAATCTTTGCTTATTTATCTTTCCCACAACCAATCCCAAACTTATACCAACAATTGACTTGACCAGCAGAGTACAAATAGTCGTCGATCAAGGCACTTGATACCTAATGGTTTTTGTCCGATTGTGCAAGTAACATAGAGGTACATAAAGGAGTGCCAATGTGCCATTGGATTTGTTGCAGCAAGCTTTAGGGATTTTTGAGGTGAACAATACTTTCATACGGGGTTAAATTATTTTCCCAACTTTTAGACATGCGCCTCTTCAATGCAAAACAAGAATTCACTTTGAAGAAACAACAATATTGTTTCTCCCAACAGCATAGCACTACGATAAAACAAATTTAGGTGTAAAATGCCACATTTAAATTTTATTTTATTTTTTTAAAAAAAGCTCAAACACAAATTTACCTCGGTTAAATTAGTTTTAACAATTTCAAGAAATACAGAGGAGCAAAGTCGTATTGACCCAAACTTCAAGAATTAGGACTTAAAACGTTGTCGTACAGAAACTTGCCACTCTTTGCCAGCTCTGCAAAGGTTTTTCTGTCTAGGGTTTATCATTTTTTCTTCTTAGCTCACGGTGGTGGGAAAAGAACAGGACAGAACAGTTTATATCCACTTATAGCTATCAAATTTCCCCGGAATTTACTCTGTCTGGCAACTTTTCAAAATCTCTACTTATATTCGAAATTTTTATTTTCCTTTCAATTTTCGAACCTCCAGATGAAAAATTAAACAACCTATTTCAATTTATTTAGTTTTTTTTTTCCAGTTCAATCGGTGTCTTTAGCTAATGTCATGCACTTCTATTCCTTTGAATCAATTTATTTAATAAGTTTATTGGGTCAAAGCTCAATTCTTGAGTTTCTCAAGAATGAGTTTTTGCACAGTGTTATTCTCTACGAAAATCCCCATTAGGAAAAGAATGTGCCTTTTGTACCAGTTTACGAGCTTTTCCACTTCTTGTGCTGCTCAAGTGGAGGACTCTTCTTCCGATGACAGCGCGGCCCCCGAGAGGAGTTACAATGAGCTGCAACAGAGAATGCAGATGCATGCAGCCTCGGGCAGCATTGTGAAAGCTATCGCGTCTTTAAATTTGATGAAAAATGTGCCAGGAAAGCCGACTGTGTACGACTACAATTCAATGATTTATTGTCATTTCAAGTCGGGATATGTTAAGTTTGATGAATTGTTTGAGGTTTACATTGCGATGAAAAGATTTGGACCTAAACCAAATGCCTTGACTTTTAATACGCTTTTGAATGGGTTAATGTTGGTTGGGAGATTGAAAGAAGGAAATTTGATTGCACAAGAAATGATGGAGAGTGGGTTTTTGCCTTCATATACTGTTTTATCAAAATTCTTTAAGAAATTTTTGAATCTAGGAAGTGTAGTGGAATCTCTTACAGTACTTGAAATTATGTTGGGGCTGGATTATATTCCTAGAAAGCGTGATATGAATGCCTTGATTCATGGTCTTTGTAAAGTCGGAATGATTGAACAGGCATATGTTGTGTTTTTGGCACTTTTAGGGAAGGGATGCTTTTGCAGTGCACATTTACATAATCCCATATTGTGGGCATTGTGTAAGTTTAAGGACAATAACATTGCAGTAGCATTTCTTGGTTGGTTAAAAAAGAAGGGATTTGTATGTAATGTTTACTCGTATACTGCTCTTATTTATGGTTTCAGTAAGGACAGGTTGTGGGACAAAGCTTTTCATTGTCTCCAAGAAATGGAAAATGAAGGTTGTAAACCTAGTGTGATAACTTATACTATAATTGTTAAGTTTCTCTGTGATGATGGAAATGTTGATGAGGCACTAGGCATTTTGGAAAAGATGGATGAGAAAGGATGTGATCCCGACTTGGTTACATACAATATAATCCTTCGTGAACTTTGCCATCAAGGTAGGACAACTGAAATTGATGATCTGTTTCAAGTTATTGATAGAAGGGGTTTGTCACCTGATATGTATACCCATTCGGCTTTGGCTGGAGGCATGTTGAAAAGGGGAAAGATAGAAATTGCGAATAAGCTAGTGCTTGATATTATTTTAAGAGGCTGCTCTCTAGACGCTGTAGTTTATAATATATACTGGCATTCTCTGGCTTGTGATGGTAAATCTAGAGAAGCTTTGTCTATGATGCAGAGTATGAGAGAGAAGGGTTTTAAACCAACCAATGTAACATACAACACGATTCTGAAAGGATTATGCAATGAAATAAATATTGATGAAGTTCTACAATTCTTTGACCGCTTCGATTGGGCCACAGGCGGCCCAGATTTGGTTTCCATCAATACAATTTTGTCCGCCGCATGTAAAGAGGGAAATTCTTCAATGATAAGGAGGATTTTGTACCGGATGGAGTATGAAGGAATTAAGCTTGATGTTATGAGCTTAACATCTCTTATTCAGTATTTCTGTACAATTGGGGAAATCCCAGAATGCTTTAAGCTTTTGGATTCCATGGCAAGTAAGGGTCCTCAACCTAATACTATGACCTTAAACACTCTCATGAGTGGCCTCTGCAAACATCGATTGCTTGGTGTTGCAGGAAAAATATTCTGCTATTTCAAAAGCATTGGGATTTCACCTAATACAACTACATATAATATTTTAATGCGTGCTTCCATACGAGAAGGCAACAATTTGCTGATGATTAAGCTCTTAAAGGATATGTATAGCCAGAAATTGAGGCCAGATGTTGACACCTATGGTTGTATCATTTATAGCTTTTGTAAAGAAGGCAAGATATTACTTGCTCTTCAGCTTCGAGACCAATTATTTGCCAATGGAATTACTCCTAACATTGTGATTTACAATACCATATTGGAGGCCATGTTTAGGAGAGGAAATTTATGGGAAATCATCTCATTATTGAAACTGATGGCAATGGATTGCTGTGAACCAAATGCATATTCTTTGGAGATAATGGGACGAGCTATAAAAAAAGGTTGGATGAAAGGATTCCCTAGAGCAACAAAAGTTTTAGAGACCATCATGTGTGGTAATTGGTAATGTGAGAATGAAAAATATCTCAGAGAGATTCATGTATATTGATGAAAAAGTGGACCTTATTACAATTGCTTTGTTGTGAAACTTCCTGGAGCTCTCGCTGAGATTATGATTTGTCTGGAAACTGTGTTCATTGCACTCTGCAACAGGTACTAAATTTCTTAATGAAATGCATCGTTGGTATCACCATAATTGTGCTTCACGAGCATTTGAACATTCCCAGATTATTGCTTCTTGATTTTGAAGACTTGATAAAACTTAGAAAAGCCTTCATTATTTTTTGGGTAAATTTGTGAATTTGGTCCCCAACCTTCAGCGAAAGTTGTGAATTTCTAGTCCCCCATCTGTGTGAAATTAGCAGATTAAGAACCTCTACACAGTTTCGTCTAAATCAGGTGTTAAGTCAAGTCAGCTGACCTACACTTGACTTTTAATGAAGTGAAAATGGTCCAACTACTAAATATATATATTCTATTAAACAACAAAAGAAAAGGGCAAAAACAATACATAAATAAAAAAAGATCAAAAAAGGAAAAGAAATAGAAAAAACAATTTTTTCCTCAAACACCACTCCCCATACCACGTTACCAGGGGAAGTCCCTTGGTGTTTTACGCGACTAGGGGTTTCCCCCTGGATTTGCGGCCGCAGACATGCGAAACCTTGGGGAAAACCCATTGGCACTAATGCTGAATTGGTGGCGGTGGATCTTGGCAATCACGTCTATCTTCACCTAGCCTGAAAATGTGAGGAAGACAACCTTTTTACTCTTTCTTCTTTTTCATTTTTTTCTCTATTTATTGATCATTTTTTAATTGTTACGCATTTAGCGCTTGGACCATTTGTGGCCTCATAATAAGTCATTTGCATGACTGCGTGTTAGTTGACTTGACTTGACTTGCTGTCTCATTTGGACGAAATCATGAAGAGGTCTTTATTAATCTAATTTATCGAAGGCTGGGGACACAAGGATATCTACTCTGTCCAAAGTTTGAGGACTAAGCCCCAGTTGACCCTTCTTTTTTAAAATTCATTTTTCTCAAACTCATTTTTATCTACACATTTTATGTGATCACCAAGTTTTATCAACTTTGCAACCACATATTTCATGAATTTTTACCAAAATCTACTAAAAGTAATATTTTTAGCCAAACCAAACAAAGGGCTAAATTTTCTATTTACCCTAAGTTTTTCTAGGCGCTGAAGTGACTCTTTTAAATAGTCTCGTCAATATGACACGTCGCACTAGTGAACAAAGTAAATACAGATTTTATCATTGGGAACTAATTCTAAATTCCTTGGGACATCTAATATTCGTTGATGGTCAGTATAAAAATAAGATAGTGTCTTGTTCTTGTATATTTTCATTATTCTCTTCTTTTACGGATTGTTAACCGATTTCTCCTAACTTCTTCTCCAGAAAGTAATTTTAGAATCTTGTTCAAGGCTTGGGATATTGCTTACCTACCTATAAAACAAAATTGATCACTTTTATAATGAATATTTCTTTCCTCATACAAATTTTTTCGCTACGAGATTTCAAGCCGCAAGTAGTGAGGATTCTCTTCTTGTACAATTGATTTCTTAATAAAAAAGTGTGTATATATTGATTTCGGAGTGATGAAGAAAGTGTGCTTGAGTATCTATTTATTTAACTTTAATGAATCCAAACATGCACTTAATTCTTGTTTGAGCACGGATAATTTATTCAATATTCTTAGTCCAAAGTTGATTCTATTTAACAACATTTGAGCGGCACACAACTATTTTAAACTACGATGTTCCTTAAAACACATACGTGAATCTAAATGGTTAATAGTACCTCAAATTTAGCCGCTACTTGTGCTCCATTTTCTCAAAACTTCATTTTTCCAAAACTCATTTTCAACCACACATTTTTCTATAAAATAATTTTATACGTAAACCCAAAAACTTTTCCTTACTTTTTAATCACACATTCTCCAAAAAATCACTATTCCAAAACACATTTTAACCTAAAAATGGGTCTCAAACAGGGGCTTAATGTAGTTACTCTTTACTATTTTTACTGTGTCACTTAAGTTATATTGGAATTTCCTTTCGGAGTCTTGGAAGACCCTTAGCTTTATCTACTTATATCTTGTTTTGTTGACATCGGATTGTTATACAATATTTAGTTTATTGAATCATATAATGCAAGACTATTTAAATTTCCAGTTTATACAGTAATGGCACGAGGGGATCTGAACTATTTTAAGAAAACTATATGGTGTCATTTTATGGATGTTCTACTGTGGCCTAAGTTAGTACTCAGCCCTTGGGCAGCTGATACTGATAATTTCCAAAATATGGGAAATCTCCTTGGAGGTATTATGCCCTTGCAAATTTTAAGATGCTTGAAGTTCCATTTAATATTCTTCATGATGTTTTGTTATAGCTTCCTTCATTTTATCAAACGTTATTTGTTTTAGTTCAGGGTTCCTCCTCTCTATCTCTCTGTCTCACTTTTCTTTGTAGAAAATGGGTTTCAAGAAGAGGAAAAATCTGTTCAAACTTGATTGTTCAGTGCATTAAGCTTGATTGGCTAACTTCTGTTTGCTTGTCTTGCACAGTTTTTCTTCCATAGTTTGAAGTTAAGGAAATTTATACCATCTGATTCGAGTTGACTCCAAGGAGAGCAGACTATATTTTTTGTCTGCAGCATTAACTCATTTCAAGTTAAACATTGATTTATGTTAAATGATGTAGCCTGTTTTGTAGGACCTCTTGGGAAAGAACTCGCGAAGAGTTAAAGTAATGTCATTGAAGAACCTCTGGACACGCTTTTGCTTGTGCTGACTTTCCTTCAGGTTCAGAAGGAATTAAGATATTATCCTTCCTACTTTCACAGGGTAACTTTTCTTTCTTGGATTCATTTGTTTAGCATGTTGAAAAATCTATCTTTTGCAGCGGAATTTCCAATGTTATATGTTATTATTTCCCTAGAATTTTATGACTGGAAGGAATGATCTAGCACTTATCCTCAATATATCATCTTGTGCTGTGGTCCCTTTTGGAAATAACTATGTCCAACTCAAATTATTTTTCTTAAACCTCTATAAACTCATGTTTAAATAATTTCATGTTTGCTGTTAAACTCAATCTTGTACGAGGAACAGTGAAACTTTGTCTGTGTTTGTTATCACCTAAGTATCTTCGTTAAACTTAGATTTCTCTCTCTCTCTCTCTCTCTCTATGTGTGTGTGCTTGCATGTGTGAAGAATATGGGGGTTTCTCCCCAATTTTCTTGTCAAATCAGTCTAAGAATTGGAGATACATTTATATATATAAATGAATTAGGCAAAAATGTCCAGTTACAACAGTTCAAGATATATCTCTATTTACATGTGAAAGAGTTACAAAGTCACACCAAGATAATTTCTTCCTTGTGTGGTTTATGAAATTTTCCTGTGTCCTATCAGGTTGTGCAAATATTAGATGGAAGATTCATTGCCCCCTTTGTCCAGAATCCCTAACATTATTTGCTAGTTTATGCCCAAATCTGAATCCCTGAAGCAATATTGAATTGGCTGAAAAACAAAATTGCCCTCAAATTCATAGTGGCTCAACCTCTATTTGAGAGTTATGTCCCCTTGCCACTGCAGATTTTTTTTTATTCTCTATATTGAAGGAGATTACAAGTTTTCCTTGCACTTCTATGTCTTGCCCGACTGAAAAATGCCCCCTCCCCCTCATGTTCCTTTATATATGAAACTAGGTCCCACAGTCAAGCAATAAGTGAACAACACAATTGGGTTCCACATCGTCCAACATTATCAATAATAAAAAATTTATTCTTACTGTTGTGTCCATATACTTAACTAGTTATTAATGTAATGATTACATTTATAGTTAACAAGCTGCGGAATTCTATGGAAAGGAAAATTCATAACATAAATATGCTAGAGGCCTATTTAAGTTATACAAAATAATCAGATAACACAAGGATTTGTTGTCTTAGGCATTCACTTGCACTCCTGAGTCATATGTGTCTCTGGGTTTCCAGTTTTGAGGTATGTTATTGACTGGAACTACCCATGTCTCGTCTCCATTGCCGTCCCTAAATAACATCCTTATTGATAGAGATCCACTAGGCGGTGGGGTTGCTGTCCATACTGCTCCATACGTCCTATCTAGTAGCCTGCATTCAAAGTTTTGTGTCTATACATTGTAATTTTATGTTAGTGCCTAGAAAATAAGTTCCGATATTACAAAGAAATATTGCTTACATGTTAAAAGATTGAAAGATACCTCACATAGTTGCACTGCAGTTATATCTTTCCTGCCTTGTTGATACCAAATTACAAAAGCCAGGTAATGAGGGTTGCTATTTTCATCAATCTTGAATGTAATATTTCTGTTTGGGTAACTGCAAGGAACCCTTTTTTTTGGAGCAATGCGGGTGTGGGGAACAAGAGAGAGATCTATGAGCGACAAAGTGTGTATTGAGAGGAAAAAATGGATATTTTAAAATATACTTCTTCCATGTATGAGATGCATGTAAATGTAGGAAAATATTTCATATTAGATATGATCCCTAGAAAACTATCTTTTAGGGATTAGATGTAGTATCTTATAGAATTTATCTATCTTCATTTAAGCATAATAATTTTACCGTCTATATTCAATATCGACTATGCCAAGTGCTAAAAGAGATGTGGCTGCATCCGTATTCTGAGCCATTCGACCAAAGGCTCGCCTGCTCAAAATGAAGTCTGTATTGTGACTGGAACCACTGTCAGTTATAACCACAGTTACTCCTTTGTCTGTGCAATAGTTATTGTTGGTGCACCTCACCTGAAATAGCACAATACAGTTCACAATAAACTCACGACTTTATTATATGATGAGAAAAACTGGACGTTCTGCATGGTTGGTTAACAAACATCCATCTTGTATCACAATATTTCAGTTCCCTGAACAATAACTACCTGGTAGCAAGAGCCACATCCGACACCAGCTCGATAGAGATTTGATGCAGCTGATACATCTCCACCGTTAATCGTAGCCCCAAATGTACCGTAACCACATTGCCCCGCTGCATTATTGTGAGATACATTAGACTTCAGTTGCATATATTGATCAAATTACATCGCTGACATACACATATTTATTTGTATATAATATGTTGAAAATATAATATTTATGTATTACTACAAGAAAAAGAGATGATATTGTATGCGAATTATGTCATTCGTATATTGACGAAATCTCACTTTCTGTTCCTTTATCATCAGAATTCGGGTAATAAGCTGCCCGAGAATGAACAAAACAATCTTGGCATGTATCAGCATTTCCCAGCGTATGCATGAAAAGAAAAGTCACTAAAAGGATCAAGAAAGATTGAAGGAAACTCATTGTATTATCGGAAGCAGGAACAAGGTATGCAAAGAAGATAAGTTGGTGTGCATGAATTAAATGACCGTTGTGATATATATAATGAAAAGAACTTGAAGACCACCTTGGGTTGGTAAAATATTTAGACTTTGACATTTTAGTTGTTGTTTCCATGAAACATCCTAGGCTCTTTTATATGCTTTTTGACCTTCTTTGCAATTTAGTAGATATCTTTGGTCTGGTTTATGGAGTGTCAAATCTATACATCATTACATAGTTTTTGAATTCGACAAGGAATATATGTAAACATTAAGAAGTCAGACTGTCATTCAGATGTTACGGTATCAGCTGATTCTTATGACACCATTTTCTACATTTTTGCAGCTAGAATTCTTCAGTAATAATTACTAATGACATCAAGGGAATATTTTCTTTGATTAGCATAGTCTGATTTGAATGTGTAAATTGGCTAAATTTGGGTGCCAAATTGAATGAAAGCAGTCATTTTCTTGTTCTAAATATGAATAAAAGAATATGCTAGAACTTTTCCGTGGCAGAAGTAAAACTGAAGTTGATAGAGTTAGGTCAGTTTGCACCTAAGGGTGCAGCCAGCGTTCCACTCTAGGGGGGAACCGTATGCATTTTTACATCTGTATCCGTTCATCATCCAAATGGGAGTTTCAAATTTGGAGGGCTGTTTCACCTTTTCACCCCCACCCCTTTTTTTGTGGGATTTGGGGTTGGTGGTGGGGTACCCTACCCTTTGATTCAGATCAACTTAGCCTATGTTTGGCCCTCATTTTTTCAAAATCCATTTTCAATTAGATATCCTCCCATCAAATAATTTTACACGTAAATTGAAAACATTTCCTTATTTTTTAACTTCACATTCTTCAAAAAATCACTATTCCAAAATACACTTTCTTTCTAAAATGGGGCTCAAACAGGTGCTTAATAAATAGTTTAACAATTTTATTCTTGAAATATAGTGTTCTCTTGTACAACATACCAAGGATTTTTCTTGATTGGTTACGCGCACATCGGGTGATTACATTTGGTTAATTGCTAGATTCAGATCAAAATTAACAAGCTGCTTAGAAATTGCAGTATTATGCGTTGTTTGTCCAAGGAGAAATCTCAGTTTCTGTCCCTTTTACCATCAAGAAACGTTTTTGAAAATCTCTTGTTTAGTTTTTGGGATGTCAAAACTATACGCCATTACGTAGTGTGAATTTGAAGATAAATATTTAGTTATTTTCCAAGTCTGTTGATTCTCTTGACAAATTTTACTATATTTAAACTTTTATTGAACTAGAATTATGCTGTAATGATTACTATGACAATATGACATAATGGCATATTTCTTTGAATGGTATAGTCCAGTTTGAACGTGTTAATTGGCTGTAAGTTCTTACAAAAAATAAAAAATAAAACTCGCTATTCGGTATTGTTGGACATAATTAGAGGTGCTTCCTTTACTTTTTCTTTCAAACATGATGTCTTTAGTGAAAGTAGCCCCTTTCACGTCTCTCATCTGCAACGGCGGCTATCTCTAAGCCCCTGTTTGACACACATTCTTTAGAATACATTCTTTCACAACTCATTTTCAAACACACATTTTTCAATAAAATAATATTTTTCATCATATCAATAACTTTTCTTTACTTTTTAATAATATATTTTCCATCATATCACTATTTAAAATACATTATTTCTTCAATAATATCCATCAAATACACTAAAAGTGTATTCTAATGTTAGTTGTTTCAACCCCATCTCTAAAATAGAATTGTAAGGCGAAGGTGGTCAGGTTTATCGTAAGCCCACAAGTCATGCTTTAAAGCATGTTTGGAAGATGTTTATAAATATGGATAAACAGATTAAGTATGTAGAATTTTTTTTTTATTTTGATGAAATGTGTGAATAATAAGTTATTTATAAATAAATAGCCGAGCATGCACTTAACTTAGCTATGTCGATTGGACCACAATTCAAGTTACGACGTCGGCCTCTTGGATGGAGAAAGAAACTAGTGGTTTTTGCCTAACGATTTCTTTTTCCAAATACGAAGTATTCTAAAATTTATTTATTAACAAAAGCAAAATGGGAGTAGTTGAGTTAGGTGGGTTGGCAATCCTATGGATGCAGCCAGCATTCTACTCCATTCTCTATATGATAGAGCGGTCACTATTCACATGAGCGTGACAAAATCCACTTGATTTTTATATTTTACCGACAACCGTGCTCAAGATATTTGGAGAGCTCCTTTATTCTTTTTCTTTTGTTTTTTATCAATCATTCGATTCATTTTATCTACTCGAAGATTCAAAATGACAAAAATGTTTAGCAACTACATAAGACTACATTAATTTTACTCCTCTCTTTTTACATGTTCAATTGATTGCACTCATATGGACAGGAGTCTATGTAACGAATATGTTTCGACCGATTGAGTCATCCCTTTCTTAATCTATCCTCGACCAATGTCACTTGTTAAAATGCCTAGTAATCAACATATTCTCTGCACTGTCAAAAATTTTCAAGATGCCAAAATAGACTGGCATAGAAGTGGGATGTTCCATCCCACATCAGCCATGACATGGAAACCATTTGAGAAAATGGGACCATACAAACATGGGCGGACCTAGGATTATGGTTCGGGGGGAGGGGGGGGAGACAGAATTACGTAAAAAATAAGTTCAAATTAGACAATAAAAATAATATTCAAAACGTAATACTCTATTTACAATTATTCCTTGTCTTCTCATATTTTAAAAAACATCGTATAATAGTCTCGTCAGTGGCGGACCCAGCCGCCAAGTCCAGCCCGGGCGGACGTTGACCGGTCAACATCGTA
>CAIGRP010111007.1:0-13064 GCA_903798385.1 Fraxinus cuspidata
TTGCAGCAACCAATAAAATGCAAAACTGAGTCCTGAACACTCGTAGGGGTAAAATCGTTCAGATTCCACAATATCACCTGAAATAGAAAACTAACACCACAAACACGTTAGAAATAGTGTTAGGATAAAACTGCCTGAATAGAGTTTAGCCGAAGTCGCCCGCACGCACCTCGCCGGAATCCTTACGCGCAGCCACCGCCGGCAGCTGTCAACTCCACGCGTCGGACCTCCAGAACCTCCTCCACCTGCACGTCTCAATTTCGATCTACGTTTTACCAATAGCCTACTAGATTGGCCGAAAAACCCAGTTGCAGGTACAATTATTTTGAAGAAATCTGGGCAGGTTGTTTTTCAACAGTTTTTCTACCGATTTTAGATCTATTTTTTGCATGAAAATCACCAAATGTTGGAGGAAAGTCTTCAATCACCAAAGAATAGGGCTTAATATCGTTGAATTAATACGACAATCATCAACCCAAAACCACAAACCAAACACCCCTAACCAGGTTGCTCTTGAGTTGTCCACAAAGGGCAAAGTGTGAAGGTTTATTGTAACCTCAAAATCAGCCACAAAGGCCAAAGAAAGAAGAAAAAAATAGAGCATTGAACCAAAAGCACGAAGCCAAAAATCCAAGAAAAAAAATAGCCATTTGTTCTCTTCAACCAAAACAGAGGTAATGAAACCAATTTCACAAACGGTTGCAACAGTAATGGGTAGCATATATAAGGAAGAAGTGTGGGCTTTAGGTTAGAAAATAATAAGGCCCAATAAGTAGCATATAGTGGGTTGTCAACCAAAAAGTTATCCAGAGGTTATGGGTCAGAACATGATTAGCACTAATTAAATTAGGCTATTTCAAATTGTCCAAATAGGTTATATGATTGGTTTAAACAATTGTGGTGTCAATATACAACTTCAGTCATTTGGTCTATACTGACTGAATAAACAATAACTTACATCATCGTCAGGGAGGTCGTTTGACAACAATTTGTCTAACAGTTACATTCAGTTTTACATTTCAGTTTAACGCTTCTTTCAGTTTAGGAGCTATTTGGTTAATTGTTATGGGCTTTTGCTTATATTTATGTCACGTATATGAACGAAAGGCAGAAAATACATTCAATTATAAATATTGGTTTAGCTCTCACAAGAAAGAAGTTCTTGCAATTATCATAAGCTTTGATTAGGATCTATCATTTGGTATCAAAGTCTTATCACCATGGCATCCAACAAAGAAAGGATTGAGATTATGGAGGATGGACACTGTGGAGTTCGAGATGGGATGCCATTTAGAACATGGTGTGGCTGATAAACTACACCAATTGGAGGAGACCATCAACCGACTTACGGAAGTTATGCTCTGCAATAGAGAATTCCCTAACTACCACAACACCGAACGAGGTGAATTTTCTCATACCAACAGAGACAATAGCAATGTAGGTAGAGCAAATTTTCATCCAAAATGGCAAAACTTGGGTTTCCATGTTACTCCGGAGATGATCCTACTGAGTGTTTCAACTGAGTTTATCAATTCTTTGAATATCTATGCATTGTGGAAGAATAGATGGTTAGGTCATGTTACATGGACCTTCTATCAAAAAATTTCCACAAATTGCTTTGTTGAAGGATTACCAAATTTGAAGTTCGAAAAAGACAAAATTTTTATTGCATGCCAATTTGGAAAACAAGTGAAAATTCCTTTCAAGCTTGAGGAACATTCTTCAACTACAAAACCTTTACAACTTTTCCACATTAACCTTCTAGAACCTCTAATTTGAGTGGTAAACATTATGCATTCATCATTGTCAACGACTTTCATAGATTCACTTGGGTCCTATTTTTAAATCTAAAGGATGAAGTTTTGAATGCGTATAAACATTTTTATAAAATTGTTCAAAATGAAAATGGATACTCTATTACGACTTTTAGAAGTGATCATAATGGAGAATTTGATAATATTGTCTTTGATAATTTTTGTAATGAAAATGGAGATGAGCATAATTTCTCGGCTCCTAAAACCCCTTAACAAAATGGTGTAGTGGAGAGAAAGAATTGTACATTGCAAGAAATTTCTAGGACTAATGAAAATAACTTACCAAAATATTTTTGGGCCTAAGTCGTTAACATCGCTTGCTATATTATAAATAAAGTTTTAGTTATTCGAATAAAAATTAAAACTTCCTATGAGTTTCGAAAAAATAGAATTCCAAATATCGATCATTACAAAATATTTGGTTGCAAATGTTTTATTTAAAATTTGAAAGAAAATTTGAAAAATTTTGATTCAAAATTTGAAATTGAAATCTTTCTAGGATATTCATTTACAAGCAAAACTTATACAGTCTTTAACAAAAGAACTTAGTCGTTAAAGAATCAATGCATGTTAATAATTGTGTATTTATTTCTTAAATTGAGCCAAAGAATTTTAAAGAAGTCGAGTTTGATGAATTATGGATTCTAGTTATGCAAAAAGTACTAAATCAATTTGAAAGAAATCATGTTTGAGATTTAGGGTGTGTTTGACTCACTTTATTTTGGAAGAATGTATTCTGAAATAGTAGATTTTTGGAGAATGTGTGGTTGAAAAAGAAGGCAAAGTTATTGATGTGATGGAAAATATTATTTTATTGATAAATGTGTGGTTGAAAATAAGTAGAAGAATGAGAATGTGAATTTTAATGTGTACCAAATAGGGGCTTAGTCATTAAACCAAATGATCAAACCATCATTTGTACAAAATGGATTTTGAGAAATAGACGAGATGAAAATGGGGTAATTGTGCATAACAGTGCTAGATTAATGGTTCAAAGTTACAATCAAGAAGAAGTTCTTGATTTTGAGGGAACATTTGCATCAGTTGTTAGATTAGAATCAATTTCGCATGATTCTTGTATTTACTTGCCAATGAATGTTAATAAAAGTGATTCACTTTTAGAAATGGTTTTATTCAAGAAGAAGTTTTTGTAGAGCAATCACCCCGATTTTAAGAATCACAAGTATCTGAATTATGTCTTCAAACTTAGAATTTTTCGATGGAAAAAGCGGATACTTCTCTTTTTATCAAAACTGAAAGGGATGATATGATTATTATTCAAATCTATGTTGATGATATTGTCTTTGGCGCTACTAATATTTCTATTCGTGAAATTTTTTCTAAATTTATGAATAAGGAGTTCGAAACGAGCATGATGGGAGAATTTAAATTCTTTTTTGGACTCCAAATTAGACAAACTAATGATGGGATATTTATTAATCAAAATAAGTATATATTAGACGTGCTCAAGAGGTTTCAAATGATAGACTTGAAGCCAATAAACACTCCAATGAGCTCATTCATAAAATTGGACAAAGTTGATCAAAGATACTTTTGTTGATGTAAATAAATAAGATATATGATCGGATCCCTTCTTTACTTAACTGTAAGTAGACTCGATATTATATTTAGTGTGTGTTTTTGTGCTAAATTTCAATCAAATTATAAAGAATCACATCTTAGTACCATAAAAAGAGTTTTTAGATATCTTAGCGGCACTAGAACCTTAGATCTTTGGTATCTAAAGGGAACTCACATTGATTTACTTAGCTATTCAGATGTCGATTAGACCAGTTGCACAATTGATCGCAAGAGCACTAGCGGAACTAATTCACAATCACATCTACCAGTTAAGATGTATTTATTTCGAAATAATTCACAAAATCTTTCTCATGTCATCATAGTCACATCTTCCAAATATTAGTGGGTATCCAACCAGTGTCCTACATTTCCACGTAGCATAAAAGATGCATAATTAACTTTTTATTCTCTATGTACATGATTGTAATTGAACATCATTTCCATTGTCTTAATCAAGCTTCAGCATCGACCAGATTGGTTAAACCTTTCAAAATTGGTGGATTAAGATGTCGCAATCATTCTCTTGTAGTATGGGGTGCGATCTCATTACTGTTTTGATTAGCCAGTCGTGCCAACTATTCTATTAGGTCTCTACAAGTTGGTTCAATCAATTGATTATCGCATTAACGTCATTATCTCGACTTCGTAATATTTTTCTTGTAATGATAAACTATCAATCTCGCGTCGTCAATTTTTTATTTTTTATTTTTTGAAAATTCATCATGGATCTTGAATGAAAGCTCTTATTGGATCATGAATTATGGGCTTGAAAATAAATCAATTTACTTACTACTGTATAAGTTATAATGATTTTAGAAAAAAATGGTGACATATGGACACTTTTTCCCATAAACTATTCTACCTTTTATTTTCTACACGTAATAACTTAATTCACTAAGATTCGTTTTATGTATGTCGACAACATCACCTTCATTTCTAGGTAAGTCAAGTACAATTGTCATAAATAATGCATTCAAACATCACGTCTGTTGAATGATGTATATTTTCCAGTAGTCAAGAATAATACTGGAAGAGTTTTACTATTCATACACATGAGAATTTAATTAGAGATCCTCCTCTCCCTTCCTTTCTAAATAAATGGAGAGAATTCATACGTTCTTTCTTACACATTTCACTCATCTAGACTCTTATTTCTTTAGAGTCTGCAGAAAAAAAAAATTCGTTAGATTTATGCTCTTTATAATATTTCCTCTTACAATGTCTCCTCATAGAGCCAGAAAAATCAGCTTGAAGCTTCTACTCATGTGTCTTCAGAAGACATCCTTTATTCACAAGATTTTCCAACTGAACATCATTTTCGGAAATTTGAAAACTTTACAAATTTAGATGTGGATCCTGGTGAAGTTATAAATTTTTCAGAATTAGCTCAAATAAATTTTCGTTATAATGCATATTTTGAAGACTTTAAGTGGAAGGGCTTTTTTAGTTTAAATCGAGGTATATATCCTCATCATATTCGCCTGTTTTACTTGAATGCCGGTATTATCCTACACTTGGAAGAAAATTCTCAGTCATTACAACATTGTATTAAGATTTTTTTAAGTAAAGCTATTGTAAGTGTTCATACAGATGCGATAACTACTGTTTTTGGAATTCCTAACACAAGGGCAATCTTTGAAAATGACGCTGGCTATGATCGGCTTGAAGCTAGTAGTTTAGTTTGGGAAAACCCAATGTCAGAAGTTTCTGACCGTGCTACCAGTCCCTCTCTCCTTTTAGTAGATTATTGCATCTAATAGTTATTAATGTAATATCTCTTTGTACTAGTCATTTCAGTACCATATGAGACGATGATTTGTGGATTATGTGGTGTATAATCAAAAGAGATCCACCAAACTTGTGCCATATAATTATCAAAAATATAATACGTGTCATGGATCCTGATGATGTTCTTTTTTATGGTATGGTTATCAATCATATTATTGATGTGCTGAACTTGGATTTAGGGGTTTACCATACTCCTACCCCTCTAAACAGAACCTATCTTGGTCTATCAAACTCGCGCAAGTCGGGTTATAGCGTAAGAGGAGGGGCCATTATTCGTAAAAGAACAAAAAAATAAAAAAACTTCGTATGAGGAAGGTTCGAGTTTCGTACTAGAAAGTTCTAATTCGAGGATTTCCTTGGTTGCATAAGGTGAATTGCATGCCCAAGTTAACAAGTTAGAGGCCGAGCAAAGGAATATTAATGTCTTGCTTACTCAAATTATCTAGAATCAGAAGGAAGTAGCTAAATGGACACGAGAGTATGATGCTCATTTTAACCCCTGTCATTGATGTAGTATTTACTTTGATGTAACTTTTTTACTACGTCTTTTTAACTAAGTTTGTGATGTTTTATATTGATATGGACTCTCATTCTAATAAATTAACCATTAATAAATAAAAAATTCCCTGTGGACCCATGAAATTTCCCAAATAATGGAAGTCCAACTTTAGACATTATCGTCAAAAGTCTATTATATATTATCATCAATACTATTGATAATATTTATTTTGAAAATGGAAATACTGGTGATATTTGTTGTACCCGTAATCTGTATGAATACTCTTCAATAATAGTGTATGTGAGTCTTTTGTTTCTACTTATATCATAATCATCTCCCAAGTAAAATTTCCTAGTGAAATTACATCATAGAATCATACGTTACAAATGGTAATCCAACATACTTCGAATTGACCAAGATGAATGGTCCAACTCTCAATCCTTGTCATTAAATATTCACGCTCAATTTTCTAAAACTGTTAGAGTAAAATATGTGAATAATAATTCAGTGAGTTGAGGCATTTTCATGTGATATATTTTTGCTCTGAATTTATTTTAGTACGTCATTTCTATCAGCAAGATATAAACCATGATTCTTCATTCTCGAAGATATCATCATAATTGTTCATCATTCATGAATGTTTTTCATTGATCTGGATCATTCAATAACTTGTAACATGAGGATAGTGATCGATTCTGATGACTTCAATAACTTGTAACATAATTATGAGTGTGTGATCATTTTCATGTCATTATCATGATCATGAGTGTGTGGTCATTATCGTGTCATTTCATGGCATGTCAATAGTTCATTATTCATTCGTTATAAGAAATTTACTGTAAAAGAAATGCATATTCAAGTTAATTTTAAATATATAATATGAACATAATTTTATTTAAAATAAGCTTCAGCATTGAAATATAGATATTCATGAAAAAATATCAACATTAAAATCTTCAGTGAAAAAAAAAAATATTTATGTGAAATTTTTTCATAAAAATTAACTCCACTCACCTGATATTCATGTATTTTGAATAAATGTAAGTTTGAAATATTTTATTCATAATTTAAAATTTAACCAAAAATAAATAAATGGAAAGAAAAATGCACTGCCCACCATGGTATGCATGTACGAACTTGGTATGCATGTGCATACCTTGTGTATACTTGGTATGCCAAGCAATATTTTATTCTTATTTATGGTTCTTTACGTGAACCTTTGTTTCAGACTTCTGTTTGTAATTATGAATGTGAAAGGGAAAGGCGTATATATATAAGGGTGTTAATTTAATGATGTAGGTATAATTGTTACAGATATGTTCAGATATGGTGAATCTAAATTGAGTAATTTGTGAAGATACTACATGAGACTCGGCTTAAATAGAGTTTTTTGTACACGTGTTTTCTCCCCTTTCAATCCTTGGAAGGTTAACCCTATTAACCTTTTTTTTTAACCCTCTAATTACCTTATTCATTTATTACTCTATATTTATTACTCAATATATATACCCGTTAGCAAAAGATATTTAAAGATCTGATGATAAAAATTATAACAATTTTAAAAAATTATTTTATTTATTTAAAGGGATATTTAATTTGTAGTAGTTATATTTTCCTGATGTGTTACATAGGATCCGTGATGGTGGCGTTGCAATGGCAGCTTTGCTAAAATTTTCCCTTCAAAAATTTTCCTCAACTTCAGCTTATTTCTTTGTCTCTTTTGCACACTTCCATGTCTTACTTTCCTTGATTCATATTGTTACATTGCTTTGCTCCTTTTCAAGCTCCAGACTCACTGTTTTCACAAAGTTAAATAATCTATAAAACAATATGAAGAAACATATCGAAATGTTCTAAAACTCTCAAAGACAAACAAAATATCAAGATTAAGTGGCATCAAAAGTATGAGTGTGAAATACGCTAATCAATATCATACTACCATCCTTTAACCATTCCTTTGAACAAATTCATAATTCTCACAATAGCAATGATGTTGTCAAAGGAGTTTACTTTGCCTTCTTGCATTGGTTATTTGTAATGTCTGCAATTCTAAGCATAACGTCTGAGTTTGCCACACACATAACAAGAACCTTGAATTTATTTTTGTTTATGTTATATTTGTTAAGGTTTGAGAATTTCATTTTCTTGAAATTCTTGTTGTAGTTTGGTTGATCTATGTCATGGGCTTCCGAAGTGCCCTCATGAGAATGTTCATTCTCATCTCGTGCTCTTGACTCTTCCTCAATGCGAAGATGCTTTTGAATCTCTTCCAAAGAATAATCTTTAAAATCATGAAGAATTTTCTTCCTATAATCCTTCCATGATTATGACAATTTCGCATTGATTGCACTAACTTGGAAAGTTTCGGGAAGATCAATCTTCATGGTCTTTATTTTATTGACAATAACTTGCAATTCATGGATTTGTCCTAACAAAGGCAAGTTATCCAAAAATTAAAAATCGAAATACTAAGAAATCAAAAACTATTTGATACCTTCCTCCTCGGCCTTGTACTTTTTTTTCATCGATTCCCCTACCTCCATTATCAAGGTGCTGTTTGTATAAAGATCATAGAGATGATCAGAAAGAGTGTTCAGACTGTCATCTACATATCAACTCATCTTCTTGTCTCTTCTTCTTTTCTGTCCTTATTGCATGTGTGTCATTTGTGGTTGATTCGGGCAATGGTGTCAAGTCTGGATTCAAAATATAGAAATTTTCAATGTTGTAAGAAGAAACTTCAACTTGTCTTCCATTTGGTAAAGTTTGATTCGTCGAATCTATCGAGCTTCACAAGTTTGTAGCCATGGTTGTCTCATTCTCCATGTTAAGAATATTGTTGTGAAAAGTTGATGAAGAATAATGATGATCATCAACAAGAAATCATAAAAATGGAAAGTTTGAACACAATTATGAATTGTGTCCTCAAACAATATTTTCCATCACCGGGATAAATGCTTGAAAGCTATAAAAGGTAAATATTTTGCAGGAGTGATCAAAATTCTAATCCAAGTTTGAATCAAATAAAAACAAAGATTGGAAATGAACTTTTAGAACAAACATTGGAACTTATTTGATCTTTATTTTGAATGTTAATGGTATGGATTTGATGTTAAAGGTATGTTTCCCAACATGAAAATCATCTAAATATATAGTACTACAACCACCATATACGAAAAGGTTCAAAAACGAAGCCGAAAAGGTATGAAGCTCTTCAAAATGACACAATAATTTCAAATTCCAATAAAAAAAAATTGCACTGGACAATCACCCATGACAAAACCGAGCGATCACCCAATTCATATCAATTGCTTCTGCAATTGAAGTTTGAAGCCTGGGGATCATCCGGTTTCGCCTAAATTGTTTTCTTTTGTTTTTAGGTTTTTTTTTTTTTCTTGCTTCCATTTTAGTTTTCACAAGGTTAATTTAAATGAACATATGAATGTTTTGTTAGAAGTACAAAAATTTGGAGACCTGCTGGAAAAAATTTACATGGATAACTATTTGATTGTCAGCGGTTAATCTCTAACATTTGGTTGTAAAATTAGTCATTTGACTTGAGGTCATCATAGTACCTTATATGAGACAATCATGCTTTAGTAATGTTCGATGTTGCTCGACTAGAGTTGCTGATACGGCGTTATTCGGGCATGTCAAGAATCATATAAATATTGTAAATGATCATAGACGATATGTCGCTCTTAGATAGTAAGAAATCATGGTCTATATTTCGTTAAGTTAAGTTGATAACAAAATCATTTGCCAAAGCATACTCATAAGCTGAAAGAATTTTTGACTTACATTGATTTAATAGTGTAACGAAACATATGATTCATAATCAAGATTGGCACACTTCATATTTCATAAATGATAGAACCATATTGACGAAATGATTAAAGTCTCATAATAAATAAACAAGTTTGGTTTGTCATACCACTTGACATTTTTTGCCATATGTATTGTCATGACATATTACTAGATGTCATTATGAGACGTCGAGTGTGAATTAATAATAAATTATAAGGGAAACTAATTTATTGATTCTGATTGAATCAAAATAATAATTCACGTCGTTAAAAATAATGATCGAGAACCTAATAGGTCACACAAAAAAAAAAGAGAATTAGAAGAATTAAATATAATAATAAATTTATTAACAAGTGTTGGACAATTAATTAATTTGTTTGCTTATTAATTGGATTAATTAATTTATGAACTAAGCTTATTTAACTAAATTAATTAAATAATGGACCAGGTGGAGTTTATGTGACGGGCCAAGTCCACTTGAACTTCTATTAGTAAGTTGTTAGGGTTAAAAAACAAATAACACAATTATTATCTTGTGTTGCTAGGATAAGAAAAGAGAAATATTAATTCTCTCCATCTTATTATCTTTTATTGGAGGGTGAATAATTGGACTGTCGTGAATTGCATATCGTGATTAAGTTTCGTAGAATTAATTAAAGGTATAATTCTTATCACAATTTCTGTTGAATTTTTTTTAAATTTTGCTGTGCAGGGTTAATTAAATTCCAACACAAATCAATGTGTTGAATTCTGGATGTAGTATATCTATCTGAAACGAAACTATGCCAAATGTGTTCATGTTTTCGCCGTTCACAAAATTTCAACAGTCAAACAAGGTTTTATATGACATTTTTTTAACTTCTTGAATTTCATGTCGTTTCATTTCCTGGCTTTTCCAATATATTCAACAATATTAGGACAATCTCATGCTCACGGTTTTCTAAGAATATGATAAAGGACAGTATACATTTCTGAAAGAGTTTTGGTTCAAAGAGTTGAATTTACCGAATTTGCAAGGAATTTACCAGTTTTGTAAGGGCTTACAGGATTTGCAACAACTTACGGTTTTGACAAGTTACCGTATTTGCACACAACTTACCGTATTTCCTCAAGACTCACCGAATTTGCACAAAGCTCTATTTCTCTGATCTCCTGAAGTTGATTCCATAGTCCTCTATTCCTTTGTTCCTCTGATGTACCTCAGCACTCTTTTTACAGCTAGGAAGTGAATTTCACTTGGATTTTGTCTGAATCTTGATAACAGATTGACAGCAAACATTATATCTGGTCTTGTGGCTATAGGGTAAAGCAAGCATCCAACCAAACTCCTATATATCTTTTTATCAGTTTTCTTTGCACCATCATCCTTCATCATCTTTGAATTTTGAACTTAATGAGTGTTAACTGATTTACAATTCTCCATATTAAACTTTCTTAACACCTCTTTAGCATATCCCTCTTGGCAAACAAAAATTCCATTTGATCAATCTCCATTCCAAGGAAATAATTCATTTCACCCAAATCTGTAATCACAAATACCTTATTCATTTCATCCTTCACCACTTCAATTAAGGTTGCATTACTCCCTGTAATTAGGAGATCATCAACATACAGAGAAATAAAGATCAATTCATCCTGCACTTGTTTGATGTAAAGTGTTTGCTCATTGATACTTTTACTAAAACCAAGACTGCTCAAGTGCTTGTCTACCCTGTTGTACCAACTTTTTGGCGCCTGCTTTAAACCATGTAAGGTTTTCCTCAATGGATACACCTTATCCTCCTTTCCATCTATGATAAAGCCTATAAGTTGCTAAATGAAAATTTCTTCATTCAAGTGCTCATTCAGGAAGGTAGACTTCACATCTAACTGATATATTCTCCATTCTGATTGAGCAGCAATGGCAAACAACAATCTTATTATTTCAAATCTGACCACTGGAGCAAATGTATCCGTAAAATTGACTCCATATTGCTGAGCATAGCCTTTTACAATTAGCCTAGTCTTGAACTTGTTGACAGAACCATCAGTATTCATTTTGGTCCTAAACACCTATTTTACTCCAATGACATTCTTGTTTTTTGGTCTATCGACCAACATCCAAGTTTCATTCTTTTCAATTGCCATAGGTTCATCCTTCATGGCTTCTATCCACTCCTTAGAATGTGCTGCTTCATTATAGTTTGCAGGCTCCAGAATTGCAAAATTACAAGTAGCATAAATATCCTGAAGTGTTCTTGTTCTGAACACTTCATTTTCTGAGTTTGATTCACCTTCAGGTTCAGCTTCATCTCTCACTTCTTCTTCATCATTACCAGCATCTTCAGATCGAGAAATCAGTCTTTAAGTCTCAGATTTATTTACAACATTTGACTCCCAATTCCATGAAGAACTTTCATCAACCTTAACATCTCTGCTGGAAACAACCTTGTTGGTTTGAGGATTATAAACTCTATAACCCTTAGCATTTTCACAATAACCAACCAGAACTACAGCCTCTGCTTTCTGACTTAATTTGTCTCTCTTCACTTCAGGTATATGCATATAACATACACTTCCAAACACTTTTAACTGTGAAACGTTTGGCTTAACTCCATACCAAGCCTCATAAGGAGTCAACTTGTCCAAAACTTTAATAGGCAACCTGTTAAGTAGGTAAATTGAAGTGTTCACTGCCTCAACCTAAAAAAACTTTGGCACATTCTTTTTCAGCATTAAGCATCTTGCCATTTCCATTGNAGGAGTCAACTTGTCCAAAACTTTAATAGGCAACCTGTTAAGTAGGTAAATTGAAGTGTTCACTGCCTCAACCTAAAAAAACTTTGGCACATTCTTTTTCAGCATTAAGCATCTTGCCATTTCCATTGATGTTCTATTCTTTCTCTCATAGACCCCATGTTACTGAGATGAGTAAGAGATTGTTAATTGATTTTCAATCCCTACTTCCTCACAAAATTTGTCAAACTGATTACTGGTATATTCAGTCCCATTGTCAGTCCTTATAGCCTTTATCTTCCAATCACTTTCATTCTCTACAAGATTCTTAAACTTCTGAAATACTACAGGCACCTCAGACTTTATCTTAAGGAAATAAACTCAGCATATTCTAGTTAAATCGTCAATAAATAGGACAAAGTATCTACTGCCATTCAGGGTTGAAGTACTCATAGGTCCACAGACATCATAATGAACTAACTGAAGCTTGCTTTGTGCTCTTCTAGACTGGATTTTAGGAAAAGGTAGCCTAGTTTGTTTTCCCATTTGACAGATATCATAGACACAAGCATCATCACTCACTTTTGGCATATTTTCCACTAACTCTAGTTCATTCAAATGCTTGAGTGAAGTGTAATTAACATGCCCAGATCATTTATGCCACAATTCAGACTCAATTACAGTGATGGTAAAGGCTTGTAAGTTCATATTTTTCCACTCCAATGGAAAACTTCTATTCTTCATTTCAACTGTCATCAACTCCATATTGTTTTGGTCCAAAATTATGCAACTATTATCCTTAAATACTAATGTACAACTCTTCTCAATTAATTGGCCAACACTTATCAAATTTTGATCAA
>CAIGRP010111012.1:0-19906 GCA_903798385.1 Fraxinus cuspidata
TTGCCAGTTATTACAATATCATCCACATAGAAGTTCTCTATCTTTCATTTCTGAAGTAAAATAGTAAAGTGTCTGCCGTGGCAGACTGTTTGAATTTCCAGCTCAAGAATGTTGTCTTCAACTTGTCATACCAGGCTCTAGGTGCCTGCTTCAAACCATAGAGTGCCTTGTTCAGTTTGCAAACGTGATTGGGCGTTGATTTGTCGACAAATCCTTCTGACTTATTCATATAGACTATTTTTTCTAGTTCACCATTCAAAAAGGCATTATTAATATCTACATGTCTAATGGTCCAATCTTTTACAACTGCCAGTGAGAGAATTATTTTGAGAGTTGATGGTTTGATAACTGGACTTAAGTTTTCATAAAAATCAATACCATGGGTTTGATGAAAGCCTTTGGCTACCGGTCTGGCTTCGAACCTTTACACTGATCCATCTGTGTTATGTTTGAGTCTGAATATCCATTTATTTCCTACTATGTTGTAGGTTGGTGAAGGAGGTACAAGATCCCAGGTCTTGGTTTTTGTCAGAGCATTGAACTCTTCCTCCATAGCTGCCATCCAATCAGCATTCATCATAGCCTCTTCTACACTCTTAGGTTCTGAGTTATTTTCAGTTGGTTTTCCCAAGTAAACCTTGGGTTTGAACACCCCAGTCTTTCCTCAAGTGATCATAGGATTCCCAACCAGATTACATATTCTCTGTTGGGGCATTTCCTTAATCTCATTGCCATCTGATTGCTGAAGGATTTCATCATTTTGTGACACACTGGGTTCTGGTACTGCAAGTTCTGTTTCAGCATTCCCTTCACTGTCATTTTTATCAGATTCACCAAGATTATCACCAAGTGATGTGTTATCATACTGATTGTCATTTAAGTCAGAAGATGAGTGATGTTCAGCGTGAGTTGCTTCACGGTGAGTTGCACCAGTAGAACTTGAGGTAGGAATTGATGTGTTCAGTTTAGAAGGAAGGTGAAAGTATGACACTATTGTTTCAGATACTGATGGTTTTGGTTGATTCTTAGCAGAGAGTAATGACTCAAATGGAAACTCTAGTTCAATGAAGACAGCATGCCTTGAGATGTATATTTTACCAGTTGAACTTAGACACTTATAGCCTTTATGGGACTTACTGTAACCAATGAAAGTGCACTTTGTGAAGTGAAAACTGAATTTATGTTTTTGATATGATCTTATGCAAGGATAGCAGACACATCCAAACACCTTTAAGGCCTGATAGTTGGGTTCCTTTTTATTCAAGACTTGATAGGGAGAATACATTTTTAAGTGTGGGTGTAGGCAGGCTATTTATGAGATAAGTAGCAGTCTGAAAGGCTTGCTACCAATACTTCAAAGGCAGTTTAGCTTGAGCTAAGAGTGTAAGGCCGGTTTCAGTTATATGCCTATGTTTCCTTTCTATTCTTCCATTTTGGGCAGAGGTATAAAGACATGGGTGTCTAAACTCTATTCCTTCTTGTGCTAGGAAGTTTGAGAAAGGTATGTACTCTCATCCCCAATCAGCTTGCAAGGTTTTTATCTTGCTAGCCAGCTTATTCTCAACAAGTTTCTTAAACTGAATAAAGACATTCAAGGCTTCATATTTTTATTTTAAGGGATAGATCCAAGTAAATCTGTTGAAATCATCTAAGAAGGATATATAGTATTTAAAGCATGAGGTTGACAGGATAGGTGATTGTCCCCATATGTCTGTGAAAACCAATTCTAAGGGAGCTTTGGCATGTGATGAAGATAGAGAAAAGGGCAACAAGTGAGATTTACCAAGTTGACAATCATTGCAAAATGGTTTGATGTCATTTTATTTAAGTTTCACATTACAGGTTTTGAGTACTTGTGTTATCACTTGGCTGGAAGGATGGCCAAGTCTCTTGTGCCATACATTGATTGTGGAATTTAAAGGTTTTTTACTGGAAACAACAAAATAAAGATTACAAAAGGATTTATTTGGGATGACTGACTCCTGATGGAGATACTTGGTGGTTTAATGAGGAAAGTATAGCTGGTACAACCCTTCCCTAAGCTTCCCTTGCAGTACCACTTCCTTCATTGCCTTGTCCTTAACAAAACAGCAGTTAGAGTAAAACTCCATGTAAACATCATTGTTTGAAGTTAACTGAGAAACGCTGATAAGATTTTTCTTAATCTTAGGAACATGAAGTAGCTTGTTTAATACCAGAGTTTTGTCATTTAAAGCTGGAATGTGTGTGGTACCAAAATGTGATATATGCAGCTTACTGTCATTTCCTACCATGATTTTCTCCTTACCAGTATATTCATTGACTGAAGTGATGTTCCCTTTGTCCGAAGTGATGTGGTTGCTTACTCCAGTATTTGTAAACCAGTCTGGATCATTCACTATGTTGGCAGATGCAATGAGGACGGTAGGTGGGGAGTTGTAGCTGACTCTTTGGCTTGATGGTGTTCCAATATATCTGTCATCATATATGAAGTTGCAAATGTTTGCCTTATGACCAATTTTACCACACACTTGACAAGTAGGTCTATCACCAATATGTAAGTGACCTCCTCTATTTTTGCCTCTTCTTCCACCTCTGTAGCTGTTAAAGTTGGTGAATCTTCCACCCATGCATTGTCTGTAAGAGTTGAAACCATGGAGATTGGAGCCAGATCTTTGAGAGAGATTGGCCGAGGTTTGATCATTATTGATTCCTGCTATCTCATTTCTCAGTAAGTTGAGATGTTCTAATCTACTTTCATAGGTCATAAGAGTTGATTGAAGCTCTCCCCAGGAGATATGGTCCCTGCCGTTAATTTGGACAACAATGTGAGTGTAGTCTTCATCTAAACCGGCCAAGACTTGAGTAACAAGGTCTGTATGAGAGATAGTTTTCCCAGCAATTTCAAAATTATCAGCAAGTTGCTTCACCTTGTTTAAGTATTGATCGACATTCATGGTTCCCTTCCTTGCCTTTTGCAGTTCACCAATAAGGAAGGTGATTCTGGACCTATTTTGCACTCCATAACTTTCTTCAATTGCTATCCATAGCTCCTTTGAGTTTGTTGCACCCATGACTCTCATGGCAATGTCTGGATTCATTGAGGAATAGAGCCACCCCATTAGTAGTTGAACTGTTGACATCCATTGGCTATGTTTAGGATTCTTAATCATTTCAATGCTAGTTCTTGCTTCACCAGCAATTTGTGTGCCAATGAACTTTAAGGGACACACCTTTGTCCCTAGAATGTATCCTTCTAGATTGTGTCCACGAATAATTGGTACTATCATGTTTTTCCACAGCAAGTAGTTGTTGTTGTCCAGCTTGACTGAAACAACTTGGGTAAGGTTGACGCCTGAGGGTGAGAGATTGTTATTTCTTGGCAAAAGAGTGGTAGTGCTGCTAGAAATCGATGAAGGGGCAGAAATAAGGATCAGCATTCTGTGGTGTATTACTGGCGTTGGCCATGGCTGAAGTTCTGATACCAAGTTGAAATTTAAATGAAGATAAAATGTAATCAACTGTGATTTCATTAACACAAATTGAATTCAACAATATTAGCCGTTTTTCTGCTTATCAAACAATAAATTGAATTCAACAATATTAGCCGTTTCAAAAGCTCTGCCTTAAAATTCAAAATCAGAATATGGAAACCGAAGATCAATTTATTACGGTTACTGGTTGATTTCATGCAATTACTAATAGCTCATATGTTGTAGGAATTATTCTCCTTAAATGAACTATCATCTTGCAAAGAATACAAAAATGAATACATAGAATTACAAGATTAGTCTGCTTAAATGAACTATCATCTTCCGAAGACGTTTTAAGGGATTAATTTCACATTTAAAGATTATGAAATAAATAACCTAAATATAAGGTATTAAGTTATTCCTCTTAATTATGTTGACATTTTAAGATGAAATTTTAAGTCCTAATGCAACATAGTATCTTCAATTTAAAACTATTAACTCTACTTCTGACGTAAGTTAACATTCTCGTCCTTGCACATGCCAATCAGATTCTTTGGCATGTACAAAATTTTCATTGATGGTATAAATTTTAACTCAATCTCCGGTCCTCTTAGTACCCATAATTACTACAGTAGATAGACAAGTCTTAAAGTTTCTCCACGTAAAGGACATAATTTGATAAGTTGACTCTTGATAGTCTTCAAAGATTTATAACTGGAAAGTTTTGATATTTCATGCGCCAAATTTTCTCTAACAAAGGCGTATAACCTCTTTCACTTCCTCTTCTTCACAATA
Source organism: Fraxinus cuspidata (assembly GCA_903798385.1). Classification (NCBI taxonomy): domain Eukaryota; kingdom Viridiplantae; phylum Streptophyta; class Magnoliopsida; order Lamiales; family Oleaceae; genus Fraxinus; species Fraxinus cuspidata. Next base: position 4,248 of record CAIGRP010111012.1, read on the forward strand.
TTAATCTTCCCAATCTACATTTTTCCTAAAAACATGGCGTTGTAAATGTTGGTACCTCTCTCGTTGCAACAGAGACGTCCACTCCATGGCTTTCATCGTCTAGAGATTTTCCATTTGGGTTTCAAAAACTTCAAATCAAGAATCATTATCTACTTTCTATATGGTATGATAAAGTACTAGAAAAAACCCTAGTATTGTATCCAAATGATATCAGTCCTGTATCATATGGATCGACCGTGGAGGTTGATGAACGGAATGGTCTGGTGCTTCGTGATCCTCAAGGCCGCTACCTATGGAGCACTGAAAATATTGTTGATTACCATATCTAATTAAATGGATTATGCAACACAATTCTGGCTTATGATTTTCAAATCGGATAGTGAGTGGGGTGAATAAGACGATGGGATTGGAAAAAGATGATGGTTGGTGTGTTGGGGTGGGGATGGATACAGTGAATGAAAAGATTAGATTGTATTTGTTTTTTTTTCTTTATTTATATTAAATAAAGTGGTTATTATATTCAAAATTTGACATTTTAATGGTCAATTTGACGTTCAAAATGAAGCTTTGGCTTAAACATTTGAAATTTAGAACTCGAGAGTTAGAAATCAAAGGTTTGAGATCAAATTATCACAACTTTCAAACATTTGGAACCTCAGATGCAAATTACTCTTATTATTTGAGTGCAAGTATTGATCACATTCCAAACAAAGCTATATTGTAGAAATAAGACAAATCTCAAATCAGCAAGTAATTCAAGTTTCCCCAATTCCAATTTCCAAAGGCACATTTTTAATGCCCAACCACCTTGCCTCACTTTCTAATTAGGCACTTAACGTGAATTGTCTACCTATACTCGTATGGAGGCCAAGGCTAACCAACAAAAAAATACTAAGTTTAGTAATCTCATCCCAAAATTAAATTTAGAAAAATGAAAGTTTATTGTATATTTAGACTCAAAACTTTATGTTCATTGATATAGGGTTACAATTTTTTTTTTTTTTTTTTTAAAAGTACAAGTGTACATTATATATAAGCAACATATATTATACATTTAAATGAGATACTCACTACGATATTCTTTTACAACATTTGATACACATTTGATTAAATAACTACAAATTTTTTTTCACTTACTTCTTTTTTCTCAATCCAATCCTACATAGCCCTTAATTGAAAACCATTAATTGCATACGATGCTTGCACGCAAGAATGCCATAGGACCGCGAGATATGCTTGAGTGTGTGAGATACAAATGGGTTGAAGGTTAAAATGCTAACTAAATACCTAAATATAAGAAACTTGTACTACTTGACTAAAAGTTCATAGAAACATATCTAAAAAATATATAAAGAGAAAATGTGAATCGTAAAATATAATCAATCTACATAGTATATTTAAAGGAAGTGAAACTATAACATGAGAGACCTCATTTGTAATCAACCAAATTAAAATTAGGAAAAGAGCAGATATGGAGTTGCTTTCCACCATAATCCATACTTGTATTAACTAATAATTAGCCTAGTTTAAAAAAAAATAATCAAGATTTTATCAAAATTTATTAAATTTTTGATTTTAATCCCCACCGGGAGCTAAGTGTTTATCAAATCATGTTACAAACACATTTTGTTTGAAAGAGAGAGAGAGAGAGAGGGAGGAGAGTTATGTTAGCTCCGATTTGAAAAACTTAAAGCTCTCAAAGATTGAAGGAGATCAACATTCCAAATATTGAACAATCAATATGCATTTCATTAAAAGGGTCTGTTTGATTGCAAGAGTGAAATTTGAGTGGAAAGAAATGAATTTAAGGGAAATGAATTGCCTAGAACTTGTTTTCCAGGGAATTGTCAATTAGTTGTGTTTGATTGATATAATTTTCCACCTGAAAAATATTGAAAATTTGAATCTTTTGGTATTCTTTTGACTTTGTTTTTCATGAAAATTGTCCATTAAAGGGATATAATTTGTTACAATTCCACTTAAAATTTGTTTCTATTGTAAAAAAAAAAAAAAATATCTGGAAAACCATTTTCCCACTAATTGGTGGGAAATGAATTCAAGGAAAATCAAGAATTTGTAACTATGTGGGAGGAAGTGGATTCCAATTGCAAAGAAAAAAAATTCAATCAAACAATCTAAAAGTGGGAAAATGGAAACAAATTTAATTTTCCATGGAGTTGATAGGGCCTAATATTGACCACACATTGGAAATTGCATAACAACTCCCCTACCACTTGGATCATATGATCCAATTTTCAAAATTCAAATAGTTGATAAAGCAGTCTCAACCATTATTGATTTATTGACTTATTCAAAAAGGAAAATAAATAATAGAAATGTAAATAATATACAAACTAAGTTCTTGTTTGGACACCATTTTAATTTTAATACATTTTGTTTTTTCTTATTTTCAATTATACTTTTTTTAATCAAATAATATTACACTTAAATAAAAGATATTTCCTTCTTTAATAACCACACATTATAAAAAAAATTACCATTCCAAAATATATTATTTCCAAAATTACATTTTAATGAAGTCTAAACAAGGACTGAAACGCATTAGTGAAATTTTAAAATGTTAAAAACTGTCATTAAGACATATAAGAGAAGATTAATAATATATTTGGCAAGCAAGGGTTTTCTAGGTTTTTATGAACGCATTTTTGGCCAAGTCACTTTTTGTATTTTATTCATCAAGATTTTAGGCGTTCATCGATCAATATGACAGTGTCATGCATTTATGCACATTGGAATCTAAACTGCGCCAAACGCTCCTTTACGCTCCTCCGCCAATTAAAATTAATTTCAAAAACAAAGGCGCCAATTTCGCTCTATACTCCCGCGCCTTTCCCCTACGCCGCCCCCTCTTTATTTCTTACACCACCCCCACTCACCCGAGCTGCCTATACATACACGTGTATATATGCACATACACACATATATATAGCAATAAGCACGATTATATACATTGGTGGTGCACAATTCGTTTAGCTGTGTAAAGTATAAATCGAAAATGCACCGCCACCAACCCCACCCAGCCACCCCCATCACCGACGCCGACGCTGCTTTCCTTATAAAGCGTGGCAAGAAGCGGGGAAATTACTCTTGTGGAAAATGTGGGTTGCCTAAAAAGGGGCATACTTGTCGGTTTACTGAAAATGATACAGACTTCAGTCCCGCTTCCACACCCGCCGCTGCAGCCTCCTCCACCACCGTTACCTACTCAGCGTCTGTGGAGGAGTCAGTGGCTTTGATGTCACCTCAATCGGTAGTTACGAGGCTTCGGTGAGCTCTATCGTTTGAGGATATTAGTGTTGATGACTCGGTGGTGGAGGATGTCAGGGACCAAATTGAACCGGGAATGGAGGTGTGTGTTGATGTTTCAGGGTCGGGGAAGTTGCCCGGGAGTTGTTTGTGGGAGGTGTTAAGGAGGCTGCCGCCGGCAGGATTGTTGTCGGCGGCAAGGGTTTGTAAAGGGTGGAGAGATATTACTAGGAGGTTTTGGCAGGCAGCTGAGGAGATCCGGCTTAGGGTTCCATCCAATGCTCAGATTGGGTTTTTTGGATCCATGGTGCAAAAGTGTCCTGGACTTGTAAGACTGTCTCTTAGGATGGAGAGGTTAGAGATTATCTAAGCTGATAGTCAGATCTAGGTTTTATTGAATGGATCGCCTTAAAACTCACCCATCTACTCAGTAATTCACTGTTTTATTAAGGAATTTAACTAATTATACTTATTATTGAAGATTCAATGTAAATATTTTCCAAGAATGCCGACCACAAACTGCATAATCAAATGTTCAACCTATATATGGGATCTGAAAATTTGGCTTTAAAATGAAATGCACTGATAATAAATAAAGAAAACATTGATTAGACATTTGACAGGAAAAATAAAGTGCGGATCTTTTTTCACATTTGCTTTTGGTGTTACAGTCCTAATCTGCAGTCATTGGAGATTTTTATGTCCGGTACCTCGACCAATCGGATCACTGGGTATTAACTTAAAACCTTCAACAGTGTTATATACTTCTGTTTATGTTTTAAAATGGCATGTTGTGACATGTCCATTAGATATAGATCTTTATCTTTTGTTATGAAATTCAGAAACATATCACTTGCCCCAAGTTCGCTGTATTTGATTGGTGGAGCATATAGTTAGTGCATTGTGTAAAATCTGTTGACAGACACATTCCTTTTTTTATGTACAAATGAGTGAATATAAATACAACTGCTCCTACATTCCTTTTCTGATCTTTTATTAAGTGCTAGACACACATCATTATGTGGAATTGTACATGTTGTGGTGGTCGTTAATTTTAGATTGCTGCCTGTGGAACACCAATGACTTGCCCCTGAAATATGTTTGTCTATGTTGGTGTAGATGTTGAAGTTTCTCTAGTTTATGGGAAATTTGAACTTGCAAAGTATGCGCTTTATTTAGTTATAGTTCTTTTAAGCCAAGGTATTTATTACAACAAAGAATCCAGGAATACAATAGATCAAGAACCTATCAAACTATTACAACCAAGAATCAACCAAAGGCATCCTAGTATTGATAAAAAATGGGGCTCAGATCATTGTACAAGCCAAGACCACAAAATACCCAAACCCTAAAAGAAAAAGTGAGGCTACTTCAATCAGCCAGTAGTAATCACCCAAAGATCCCTCTCCTTTCTCCTTTGACTCACCCAAAAATAAACGCTACAAAAGATTACTCAAAAAACAAAATGACTTTAACAAAAATGAAAAGAAGAAAACCAACAGGCGGTATCACTTAGAAAAAAGAAGAAGGCTCGAGAATGAGAAGTCAGATTAGGGCAACAATGCAAGTGCCTTTATATAGCCCCACACGCAACTTGAGTTATTAGGCAATGGATTATAGGACTTGCAAATGGGCCTAGCCCAGTTTCTTCATTGGGGAAGAGTTCAGGTATTAACTTTTAAAATTGCAAAATCAGATATTAAGTTTTAAAAATGCAAAAATTAGGTATTTAGTTAATTAATCTAATATATTTTATTAATTTAATATATTAAAATCAAAATTATACAATCCATGATCACAGAGGTATATTTACAAGTCACAATTTATTTACTTATCATATATTATTAAATTAATTGGTTTTAAATTATTTTGAGGTCACAAATCAAAAATTTTATACGTCAACGTTTATTTTATTGGCTACAGGTCAAAAAAAGTTTAGATCACATTTGATCTATCGATCACATATTTTTAAATTTATTGGTCACAAATTATTGAATTTTAAGGCCACATTTTAATAGTTTGTCATAGTAAACCAAACTCCCCACTCTCGATCTTGATCTACCATGAATACTTGGTTACAGGTCAACCAAATCCCCCACGACACCATTGTCAACAAAAATATACAACCTACACTTTCATCACCACCACCAGTGCCACCGCTATCGTCCCAACCATTTTTGCAACACCACCATCGCTACACCTCACTGCACCAACAACACCACTACACATACCACCAGTCACCACCGCCACCATCGCCAAAACAACACCACACACCACCCACTACACACAACGACAACCACCATCACAAAACAGCCACCATCACCACCACACAAAAAACCACCCAAATCGCTAGTGCATTGTTGGTGTAGCCAGAATCACCACACCAACACAAACGTCGCCAGAAACACCGCCACCTCACGACAACCAATGATCGGAATCTCCATCTCAAACTAACCACAACTTATTCACTACCACCACCACCAACAAACTACCATTTTCAACTACAAAACCACCACTTCCACTGCCAAAATTCAATAAACCCACCACAACCGCCAGACCCATCACCCGGAGCGATTGCCTTGAGGAGTCATCGGCATCAGTAGGGGCTGACTGCATCGTCGCGACAGATTGCAGCGTTGCGACGATGTCGTTAATAGCAGCAACATCCTTCGATGCTACAACGTAGCCGGTCGACGCAATTCCTTTGTCGGTCGCTGGCGTTCGACCGAAGAGAGAGAAGTGGGAGAAAAGAAGAGAGAGAAGGGAGAGATGTAGAGAGAAGATGTGAAAATCGGGTAAAGAAGAGAGAGAAGTGAGAGAGAAGGGAAAGTGAAAAATAATTAAGGTTTGGGTGGATGAGGTAATTTAATTTTAAGGTATAAAATAGTTTAAATTGATACTTGATTTTTGAATTTTTTTTTATCAAATCTGATTTTTGAAATGTGATCTTGAAATACCTGGATTTGTGTAATTTCCTCACTGGACTGAATACCTTGGCATCAGTCCAATAGTATTTAGTAAGCAACTGATTTTTATATACTTGTAATTAACTCAAAGTTCATTAGAAAATTTTCTTTCCCTACAGCACATAAGATTTGTAAATCTTTAGAAAACAAATCATTCAAATCTCTTATAAAAAAATGGGCCGTAATTTTGTTCTTCACCGATACTGTAGATGGCTTAGTTTGTCATAGGATATTGTTTTTTGTTATATAATTGTTGTGATACTAAATAAGTTTCAAACTTATGACCTCATGCAGGGATGAGTTAAGCCGTTTTATTGCTGAGAAAAGATGCCTAACCAGTCTCAAAATGGAAGGCTGCTGTAACTTTGGTGGTTTTAGTTTTTCTTCCTCCAGTCTGTCTACTGTTTGGCTTTCAGATCTTAACTCCCTCTCTAAGGCGGTATTGCACTTCTCACCGTGTTCTGAGTTTGCTACCACTTTTATATTCTGATTTGTTTATATATTATTCTTGATGGCGTTGCACCCATTGCCCAGGTTTTCAACTGCCCAAATTTGAAGGAGATTTCCTTGAGTTTTTCTCGGCAAGAAAATGATAGAACTGACCTTACCACAATTGTTGATGGCTTGGGAAGAAGCTGCCCAAAGCTACAGAACATCCACATTGCTTCAGTTCGGCTTTCACATTCTGTGGTGCTTGCTCTTACAGCTGCAAATTTGAGGTCAGAATTACTGTTTGTATGCGATTCCATGAGCGCTTCCTTTTAAAAATTAAAAATTAGGAGATTTGCAAAGTTTACGATTATGAAGCAAATAAAACAATGATTGGGGGTTTGATTAAAAAAATTCACCATGTCCATATTCAGGGGATTGCGAATGCTTTCTCTTGTACTAGGATCAGAGATGTCTGATGCATCAGTTGCAGCTATTGCTTCAAGCTACTCAAACCTGGAGTTGCTTGATTTGAGTGGGTATGTTTCAGGCCTTAGTGCTGGTATTGTTATGAGTATTGAATATGGAGTTGAAAATTTCAATCGTGAGTTGCAATTTTGTTCTGGCAATGTGAAGTCTATATAATAGATTCTACTTTAGATTTGCTCAAGGAAAACTGTGCTGAATGTGGGAGTTCCATATTTATTTTTACTTAGCTGAGAAGTGAAATGTTCCCTCAATGCTATGCTTTATTTCAGATCTAGCATCAGTGACAGTGGCATTGGAATGATCTGCAATGTATTTGCCGAAACGCTATCAAAACTACTTCTTGCTCTCTGTCCCAATATCACTTCGAGTAATCTTTTAATCCTGTTTTGAAACCTTAAGTTCATCAATTTTGTATAACATGTCATGTTTGGTTAACTTTTATGCCTTCTGGATCTTTAGGTGGCATTCAATTTGCCGCTGCTCAACTGCCTCATCTGGAACTAATGGATTGTGGAATGACCATATGCGATCACAATTCAGAAATCCTCACCAATGAGGAAAATGATGAGGAGTTACATAAAACACCCAACAGCAAGTTGCATATTGTACACCAGAAGTTAATTATCAAACACAGCAGGTTGAAGAAGCTCAGCTTATGGGGTTGTTCTGGCTTAGATGTAAGATTATTTTTGTTTAAAGAGTTCTGTGTTTGACATGAGTGTTGATCCTTTTCATTACTTTTATTTTGTGTTCCGAATGAAGAGAAGTTTCATTGCAGGCATTGTATTTGAATTGCCCTGAGCTTGATGATTTGAACCTCAACTCTTGTGGAAATTTACATCCAGGTAGATACTTTTAATGTTCTCGCAGTGCAATCCAAAATACTGAAGTGTTTTCTTTTAACTTAAGTTCGATATTTTATTTCATTCGACCCCCAGAGAGATTACTACTCGAGTGTCCGAATTTGGAAAGCGTGCACGCATTAAGTTGCCAAGAAAAGTCGGTCAAAACCATTCAGAATCAGGTAAATGGACAAACTAATCATTTCTCAGCTTTAATTAATGTCCCTTTTAATCATTGTCCTACAGCAGCAGAATTATTTTTCTCCCCGTCAACTTCTGGAGGTTTTTTCATTGATATGCATACCATCCCTCAAATTTGAAAAGCGAACATTAATAGTTTTCTGATTCTGTTCAAAATGACTGAATAACATGTAATCTATCCTCACGTTTTCAAATGACAAGAAGCAAAGCATAACTTAATTTATTGTAATTGATTAAATTTAGTTGAAGCGACTGAGAAATGTTACTTGGCATTCTGTCTGACACATATATAACTAAAGTCATTTGTGACTTGTGTGTTTAATGTGCAGGTCTCCAACAATTTTGCAGCCCTTGAAAATCATTTTCCTTCCAAAAGTGGCTCCAAAAGAGTCCGGGTCCCACATTTATTCAGCCCTCAGGTAAAACTTTCAAGCTAAGAAACAGGGAGAAAGTGAACTCTTTCTATTTGTTTAGTTTATTATTCTGTGTACGCTGGAATGATAAAATTAGAGGAAGTACATAATGAAAATGAAGTAGAGTTGACTTGCATTTCGCAGGCACAGGTATGTGATGATGAGATGAAATGGAGGGGTAGGAAGCGTCAATGTGCTGTGATTGTGGAGGCTGATGCCCGTGAATACAATACAATTTGTTCTTATTGAACAGTGACTTAAGTGTCCTGAATTAATTAATATTAGTTTATTATGCTGAAATGTCGAGTTCAATGTGGAGAAATACTACGATTGATATTGAGAGTCTTTATTGTACTAACGAATACATGTTTATTTTATAAAATAATCTCTCTCAAGTTTTAAGGTGAATGAGAAAAAGGTCCAACTTAAAAAAAAAAAAAATACTTATATTTTTCTAGTATACCTATCTTTACATAATGATTTAGAAAAGAGTATTTTATATTTATTGATAACAATGTACATTATATAGGGTATATTAAAAAATTAATAAATCAATCATACTTTCAATAAAAAAGTAGTTTATAATTTGATACAGAAAAATGAAAAACAAGTGTATTTTTGTAGGGGTAGAGGAAGTACTTATGATGTAAGCATTATTAGGTTAAATTTACTAACGATCACCTAACTTTATATTTGGTGTTATGGTCATTCAATTTAATTTTGTTTCATTATGGTCACTTAATTTTATACTAAGTATTATCATGGTTATTCAATTTGATTTGATTTTATAATAATTATTTAATTTTATATAACGTTTCATTATGGTTACTCAATTTTATAAAACATTTTATTATGATCACTTAACTTTTTTTCACTATTTTCATTAATTTTAAAATGGATAAAACGGTAGCTTTACATTATGGTCCTGTTTGATGCACGTTCTCAAGGAAATAATGCATTTTAAATAGTGACGTGATAGAAAATATGTGGTTAAAAAGAAAGAAAATTTTTGGATTTGCGTACAATATTATTTTATTAAAAAATGTGTGATTAAAAATGAGAATTGAAAGAATGATTTTTTTAAGAGCGTGAATCGAACACGGGCCATATATATAAAATATATATTTTTTTAAAAAATAAATAAAAAGTTATTTTTTAAAAAATGTTATTTAGAAAAAAAAAAATAATTTTTAAAAATTACTTTGAAAAATAAAATAAATAAAAAATTGTTTAAAAAAGCGTTCCTTAAAAACATAAAATAAAATAAAAACTTATTTTAAAATAAACTTTTTTAAAATTTAAAAAATATATATATATATATTTTTTTTAATTTATTTTATATATACAAAGTTATTGTTTTACGACTTTTAAAATTAGTAAAAATTGTGAAAAGAAATTGGGTGACCACATTGATATGTTATATAAAATTAGGTGGTCATGATGAAATGTTATATGAAATTGGGTGATCATAGTAAAATAAAATAAAATTGAGTAGTTATGGTGACACTAAATATGAAAATTAGATGATTGTGAGGAAATAAAACAAAATTAAGTGACTATAATAATACTAAATATAAAGTTAGGTGGTCATTGATGAATTTAATCCAAGCATTATTATGTTAGGGGACTAGGAATCTTCCCCATTTAATTAACCAATCTACCAACAAAATTGGTAGAGAATTAGATGCTCTATTTTAACATTCGCGCCACATTCTCTCTCTCTCTCTCTCTCTCTCTCTCTCTCTCTCACATTCAAATTGTTGTGAAATAGATAAGATACCAAAATTGCACTGATATCAATTGTTATGAATTCAGCTAAATAATAAAGATGGAAATAATATGAGTAATATGAAAACAGTGGATCGCGAAGAAAACAAGATTTACGTGGAAATCCAAATCCAAAAAAACCACCGGCAGATGGAGAATTTACCAATAATTAATAGTAAGGAGTTACAAATGATATCTTTAGACCAATAACTAATTGGACAATTGGTCAATTCCAATATGTGTTGTACACTACATATTTATAATTAAAGAATTTCTAACATATTATGAGAATTAATACATGAAGAGTTTAATATAAGATAAAGTTCCAATACAATAGGTAAAACCAATAATGAAAAATTTGGGATGAAATATGAGTCAAATTCACTCTGGACTCTTTCAAGATATGTTCAAGTCTACTATGAACTTATAATACTTCTCCAACAGTATTTTCAATCAAATACTAAATAAGAATTCAAGATACAACCCAATTCTAACAAACTCCACATTGACACGAATTCCATTACAAGGAATAAAACTTAACTCTTCAACTAAAAAAAAAAAAAACTCCAAACATAACACTACCAACTCACTCCACCTCTTCCACCATACCCCTCCGAACATATTCAGCAACTGTGAACAAATTTGAAGCCTTGCTTACCAACATAATTACCTTACGTGCCAAACCTGCTTGAATCATCTCGTTCACTACCAACTCCAACCGAATCACAAAACTTGCTCAAATCACTACGAGCACTTTCAACTCCACCTGAGTTGTCAAACCTGTTCGAAACACCACGAGCAGCATGATCTACAAGATCACAACTCACTCCATCTGAGCTACTTGGAAGTTTTTCAATATCTTTGCTCGAATCATCACGAGCATCCCAATTACAACTAACTCTACCCGAGTTACCGCTTATTAAAACATAAGTCGTAGTTGCATCCAAAGTGGTCGTCAAACCTTCAACGATATATAACCGATCCTTACATTGCTTCTCCTCTAGCATTCAAACAAAAGTTATGCCATAACAAAACATCTTGTTTCGACCTAAAAGCAGAATATCAGATTTCATAATTGTCATCCCTAAAACAATTAACCTTGTTCAAACCTCGCTTCAATAACCAATTTGGACCTCCCAAGAAACCGTTAAAAAAACATTGGCTATAATACCACTTGTAGGAAATGAAGAAGATACCAAAATCACTCTGATACCACCTTTTGAGAATTCAGCCAAATAATTAAAGACAAGAAAATATGGACAATATGAAAATAATGAATCACAAAGAAAACAAGATTTACGTGAAAACTCAATCCGAAAAAATCACTAATAGAGGCGAAGATTTCATTATAATCAATAGTAAGAAGTTACAAATGATCTATTTGGACTAATAACTAATTAGATAATTGGTCAATTTTAATATAAGTCATACACCATATATTTATAACCAAAAAATCATTCACAGAGTTCAATATATGGTGAAGTCCCAATATAATAAATAAAACCAATAATGGAGAATTTGGGATGAAATAAGGATGCGTTTGATTGCCAATATTTTTTTATGAAAATATGTTTTTTTTCATTCAAATTCTTATTTTTGTGCTGTTTGATTGACATTTTTTTCGTGGAAAATATTTTCTTACTTTTGGTCACATATTTTCCTCAAAATCAAGGAAAATATTTTCTTTAGGAGGAATGTGATTTTATTTTCCAGGGAATTCACTCACACACACTCTCTCATCTATCCACTCTCTCATTTACTTAACAATAAAAAAATTGTCAAATATAATAATTTTTTAGGTTGAAAACTAAATCAATTAAATACGTTTAATTAATAATTTCCGTACAAATAAGTTTTAAGCAATTGAATTGCCTAAAATTTATTTTATTTCCATACAAATTTCATGCTCGCAATCAAACGCATCCTAAGAGTCAAATTCACCTTACTCATTCAAGATATCTTCAAATCTACTATCAAGTCCCACTACTCTAACAATATTTCCAATTAAATACTCAATAAGAATTCGGGTCACAACCCAATTATAACACACAATAAAATATTTTGCACGTAATCCCAAAATTTTTCCCTACTTTTTAATCACATTTTTCAAAAAATCACTATTCTAAACATAATTTTTTTCCAATTTCTCTCTATAATGGTTATTAAACAGGGACTAAATATAATGAGACAGTATAATGAACATAAATAATGTTTTTATATAGGCCAACTTTTCTTATTTTCTTATCTCAATTATATAGTCATGTTTATTTATTGAAAAATTTCTGTTTTGTTCTCTTCTTAATACATCCTTATTTAATTTGCATAGTTATAAACAATTTTTCTCATTTAATCTTGAAATTGTACAGAATGTAAATATGCATACTTATTGAAAATTAAATAATTTAATTCATTTACTACTTCCAATAATAATTTACTATTAGTTGTTGATAATTAAATAAGGGTAAATTATGAAGGATTTTGATAAAAATTATTTTTTCAATAACAATAAATAAGATTTTTTAATTCATGTGAAACATAAAATCAGTCTATATAAATGAGACGGAATGAGTAATTTAGTGAAAAGGCCATGAGTAGAAAATAATTAGTAATTCAAGGTTGTTTAGCATGTATTAGTGAATACGATTGAACTTCACTTAGTAAAAAAGCTATTAAGGAACAGAAAGTACAGTCAATAAACTCACAAAAGTACATGACTGTGACATTATTTGTGATAAACAAGCAGTCTTAAGGCACAATGTAATTAGTGTTTCTGTCCATAATAATGAATACTTAAAACACTTTCACTCTTGATTAATAATATATTACAACAAACCATAATATATAATAGAGACATAATCCAACATCCTGCGTTTGTGCCTTTGGACCACGAAGATCAAAACAGCAGGCTGTGCTGTTATTCACTGCTTTAGCCCCTGTTCTTGCATTTCTCCATGGCTCTAGGAGCTGCAACTCAAATTCATGGTTTCATTTATTTTTAAATGTATACGACAACCCACTAAGTGACTAGAACATCAAAGGAAGATGAATAGAATTAGTCGAGGGTACTAACCAAGACCTATTGCCTCTGTTCCTTTCATTATGCAGAGACGCTTGCAGGATCCAACAAACATCCTGGTTCATTCAAATTTATCCTTAGTATATATAACTCCTGTATTTGTTACCCCATCCTATTATTCATTTAAATCTTGTTTTCAACATGTAAACCGGGTTCATTTCGACATCTTTTAGTTTAAGGGGAGGTGGTAAAGACTCGAACTGAAGTCTCTAGCCATTGAACCAAATGCATTCATTTAGATCTTGTCTTGGACGCCCCAACCCTCACCTCCAACACCCAAAGAAGAAAAATGAGTATGTGAAAATTGTAGAGACTTACCCCCAAGGGACATCCCCAACAAGCATCCAATCACCATCTTTGTCTTCATAAGTCGGAACAAAATCAGATCCATTCAAGACATCCATAAGCTTCCTCTCATTCATGAAATTCATCATTCCTTGAGAATCACATTTACCTTCAATATAATCAAGATCAGTACATCAATAAATATATATTAGATCAAACAGCATAATCCCCATTATGCACCTAGGTTCGGCCCAAAAAGGAAGTTAAACGAGTGCTTTCATGTATCAAACTCGTATAACTTTATCATACTTTTACTTAAAAACGAAGACTTATAACTTGAACATCTAGCATACAATACAAATACTTGGAACATTAATGAAATGTCTATGCATTTAACATGGATCATTTAATTGGATGAAGTAAATTTCTCTCTCTTCTCTACTCACCCATAGTAAAGGAGCTGAACATTTTGCCTAAGGCACCATAAAGATCTTGGTAGCTTTTGTACATGTTCAAATCAACTTTGCGAAGGTAAGGTGCACCATCCATGCTAACCTTTACAAAGGAGGCAGCGCCACCACCTCCCTCCTCGGAGTTGCTATTTTGAACAGCCATAATACTCTTCCGGAAGGATCGAACTGGTGGCCAGCCCACAACCTGTTCCCTGAATTAATAGAATTTGGTTCATATTAAGTTTTTGCAAGCAATGAAACAATTAAGGGACATTTTACTTCATTTGAAACAAGAATTTGAGGCAGAAAGGTTAAAAAACAGCTTAGGCCAAAAAGAGTCATATTTATTAATCCGCTCGGCTGGAGAGATAAACCAAAACTAATATAGTTCGACCTGAAAGTATGAAACAAATTTTACTAACAAATACAATTAGGCGAAATATGGAATCAGAAGCACCTAACTAATATAAAATATCGCTTTTTCGTTCACATTTTTATTCCATTGATCCCTATATCTCCATGTTTTCCAATATACTCCACAAGATTTTCTTTCAAAACCTATAGTTTTGTGTTTATTTTTATGATTTTCTGTCATAAACTCCACCGACATGTGTATGTTAAGGAGGAATGAACAATACTAATAGTTGAGCATATCCAAACACGAAAACCGAATCTATTAATTACCCTGTTTTGAGAAAAAAGAAAGTGAAAAAAGAGAAGTAAAATTAATTACTTGTGAGTGTTCTTGACTGAATCATTAGAGCAAGAACTGAGATTCCTCTCTTTCTGCAAATTCTCCCCTTTCCCAGTCTCCTTCAAAGCAAGATTGAGCTTCAAATCCACAGTTTCTGTGTACCCTCTTTTGCCATTCTTCACCAAATCTCCATTAACAATCCCCCCTCCGCCAGGTAAACCTAAACGCAGCTCAGTTTCCTCAAACTCCAACTTTTCCTTCTTGTGGTCTTTACTTATCATAGCCATTTTCACTCCAATTTCTGTACAAAATCTGTTTTTTTGGGTGGGTTTGTTCTTGTTATTTTTAATGGTGCAGACTGCAGAGAGTAAAGTTTACGATAACAATAATGAGAAATTAGAAAGATGGGGGAAGAGAGTGTTGGAGCAAAATGGGGTACTGATATACGGATGGCGTGCAATTTTTGTTTATTTAATGGGTAATGTGACACGTGGATCGATTGGTGAGCTGGATATCCAATCTTGCCGGAAATGGATATTGACATGCACGGTGATTGTAACCTTATTTCCTGTAACATCCCGAATTTTCTTGCTATTTTCATAAGGCCGTTAATTTAATATTGATCGTTTAGCAAATAAAATAACTTATGTCTAGTTTGTCGTCACACTAAAATCTAAAAGTTGAAATAATAAATTCGACCAACTTATTTGCATAAAGAACTTATTTGCTTACGTGTAATTTTTAGAATTTATCATAAATTTGGTTTGAGTCGAATATT
>CAIGRP010111024.1:0-10589 GCA_903798385.1 Fraxinus cuspidata
TTTCTTATTGTTGGGCTTGTACTAGTGGGTGGACTCAAGCCTATCAAGCTAGGTTTCTTTTTCTTACTATTTATATGATTTTTACATTGTAATTTAGACAGTTGATGACTATGATAAATTGAATAGTGGCTTGCAGCCGTTTTCTCCCTCCCCGTCCCCTCTTCTTCTCTTTTCTTCCTCTCTTTCTTCTTCCTTTGCTCCTTTTCTTCTTCCTACACTAATAATTCTTCCCCGTACTGCATCATGTTTCGTCTTCTCTAAAGAGCCAAGAGTAGGGACTATTGGTCCCAACTGAGAGTGTCTCTATCGTATCAGGGAAAAACTTCGACATGGAACCTACAAGATCGAAAATTTAGATGGGAAGGCACAACCTCATCCTTAGATCACAGAATGTCTAATGTGGTACCATTATTAGAGACGTGTAGAAACTATCAATCTATGTACAGTTTGTTTATTTCAATGAAAACAACCTTATTAAATTATTCTTAAAAGAAAAAATGTCTCCCATTGAAAAAAGTCCTAAGAGAAGCCTTTTCCTGGTGAACTATCCACCAAATAGGAAAGTGTGGGCACTTTGATGAAAAATTGGATCCCATAGGGGGGACCATCTTCCTATTCAATGAAGTGAATAGCACATGCCTCCCATTGACAAAAGTCATGGGGGAAGCCCCTGCATGGATGAACTATCCAACCATATGCTGAGGAAAGATAAAGTAAAAAAGTACGTGAACTCCTAACACTTGTATAAATTTTGATTAAAATGAGTTTTAATGAAGGTTGAAACACGTCAATAGACAATACATAAACAAAATTCAATGAAGTAACACAAACATAGGAAAAGAATTTTCATTTATTGAAATTCATTACATGGAGGCCTAAGCCATTTACATTGAAAAATAAGAAAATACAAAGCCTAACAAGCTAAGTAGGTGGAGGAGGGGGATGAGGGCCAGCAAAGGGGACAATGGCATTAGGGTCAACTACTTCAGAAGTTGCATTGTCGTCCCCAGCCTCGTCATCTTTGAGTTCAATCACATGACTGCTATCCACCAAAGTCTGAGGCTACCTCCTCCAAAAACTCTGACCTCAACTTCGAGGTATTGAAGGTTTGATAATGCACCCCAATCCATTCCATAGCTTCAGTGTATGCATACATTCTCCAGTACTTTGCAAAGCATTGATACTCCTCAGTTAAAAGGAAGTTGGCAATATATTGCTTCACTGCATCATGACCAGCAGATTGGGCCTCATCCCTACCCATCCCAATCTCTTTAGTAAGCCCAGTGATTTTGGAGCTAAGCTCCATCACCTACTACTTCGAAGCAGCATTTTCCTTATTCGACCTCTCCAAGGCCTCATCAGCTATCTTCTGGTGAGCATCTGAGGTCTCCAGTCACTTGGTAGGAGAAACCACTTCACTCTGAGATAAGTGGACTTCATTTTTCAAATTCTCAGTCTTTGCTAAAGTATAAGCAAGTTTCATAGCCTTTTCTGCCTACCACTTATTGGCGACCTTAGTGTTGGTCTTGGATTTCTTGGCCTTCTCGTCAGGTTGGGACACCTTATTCAGAAATTCTTTATTTTTCTTCTAAAAGGTTTGAAAGAGGACTTCAGCCTCTATAGCAACCTTAAATTCCCCTCCTATGTGGCTCACCATGGTGGCAAACATATCCACCGCATTAGTAGTCACGAGGATCTACCACCTATCTGTCCAATATTTATGAAATCTAGCAGTGACGATTTCAATTTTTGGATGAAGTATGGACAAAGCCTTCGGAAAGAGTTCATAACTTCTTTTCGATAGAGAGAGTTTGGTCTGAGGTGTTGCATCAGAAGCAGCCATTGTGTCACTTGAGGTCTTTTCCCTTTTCAACGGCTCATGCCTTAAAGGCTCCACAATAATTGGTCTTTTCTTACCTCCCAGCAGCAGCAATAGAGGTCGCCATTAGCTTTTCTCTTGTCGGGACTTCAAATTGAGGCAGAGGGCTCACCATAGACCCACTTCCCCATGAACGAAAAAGTGATTATTTTTCTTGGGGTCTCTTCCACCTTACTTTTCCTCTTATCTTTCATAGGAGGTCATCCCTTTTCTTCACGACTAGTAGTCTCCTTGCTGATCTTCTCAACTTGATCCTTCATCTACTCCGTATTAGCAGATGAGAGCTTGAACCCCTCTCTTCCCAACTGTGGAGGTGGCAGTTAGGATAGAAGCTATGTCGGGGTGGGGTGTCTACCCTTTTCAAAATTTTCTGCAAACAAAAGAAAGATCGAGGTTCAATATAAATTACCCTCTACGACCATTAAGAAATTTTCTAAAAACTTTTACCTTTTGGAGCCATCAGCCCGAACTCCTCGAAAAATCGCTTGGCAACAATCAAATTGTCAAATTCGTACGAAGATAGAGGACGAAAATAAGTATCCTTTATAACATCCAATTTCGCTTGGGTCAACTAGAAGCGGCTACCAATCCTGTAACAATACATAAAGGTTAGAATGATTTAAAATTAAACAACAAAAATCTAAAGTTGAAGCACTCACGAGCTTCAAAGTAGTTGGTGGCACTGTCACATCGGGGACCTTGTCACCCTCACACGTCTATTGCTATCCCCTTATTTAGAACTAGGTCTCCTTCCATCCTTTGATGGAGGAATGGAAGCCTATGACAAATGGGTAGTGTGCCCCCATGGACAAAAAGAGTACCAACCCTTAGAGTTCTCTTTTCCTAACACTCTAGGTTGGAAAATAGACTGAAAGATGTGGAGGAGGATCCTTCCACAGAAAGTAGGTCCCCACTAATTGGGTCCAAGCATTGGGTACGAGTTGGGTAGGTGCCAACTCGTACAAACTTAGGACAACTCTAAAGAAAGGATGAAGGGGTAGACGAATTCCCATTTTAGAAAATACTCACTTACCACTACGTACCCTGACCTACGAAAAAAAAGGCTCGCTCATCAGGAGAATGTGCTAAGAGTTCAATGGTATATGGAATGCAATACTTCTCCCTAATACCACAAAGTCGATAGTAGTTACGTTCGAAGGAATTTTAGTTATCCCAACCCACATCATAGCCTAGCCGATCCTCTCTCATGGCTAAACTGCTTTGCCTTGCCCTAATGGCATGAATAAGGTTGGTGATGTTGGTGATTGTAACCCCCATCTCTGAGGCTACTAGCCTAATGTCTACATCTTGCCCGTCAGAAGATGAAAAATTCATGAAATTCAAAATCAAAGAAAATATGGATCTATAATACTTACGAAATCAAACAAAAAAGTCGTTGGAGTTCTGAAAAGTGAAAAGAAGAGTTTCAACTGGTTAAACAAAATAGCAAATAACTCGAGAGTTTTTAGGAATTTGATTTCTTCTTTTTACCAAAGTAAAGAATGATTTATCCTAAAATCGTAGCCTTTTATAGGTAAGGGTCTTCAATCTCAACTGTCAGATTTAGATCTGAACCATCCAATCGTTCATTTAGGATTCAATCTGAGCGGCCCATAGCATCTATCGTTTCGTATTTTGCAATTCAAATTAGGGTGTTTGACTCATGCATGCATATGCGTCCGCTTCCTAAAAAATACATATGCAGCAATCATCATTACTCATTAAATGTGGCGATGGTTGTGTGTATGGAAAGTCGGACCATTTCACCTGTCTTTTCTTGAAAACATACAAGACAACAAATCATTTAGGTGTAATAATTAAGGACGCCTAGTTTTCCTAACGTTTCAAAAAACATACCTCCTTAAATTCAATAAATTACAGCTTTAGTAAACGACAGAGATACTCCACTTCAGCTCCAATATCAATAGCTTCAGCAAAGGCCTCTACTACTCCAAATCATTTTTTCGGGCAAACAACCTCGGCTAAAAGAACCTCAGTTGACCCTTCCCAACCTTTCTCAACAAATGAATATATTTGACATACACAATTTCGAACAACAAGAACTTTAGCTCCATCTTTAAAGTCTATGTAAATCACAAGGCGAAAGTTTTCCCTACTTCAAAGTTCCATATAATACCCACGATGCGTACTTTGCGCAAATCCTAAATTTCATCATCCAACTTTCAAATTCAAATTCTAATATATATTTTATATTTAGACTTAGGGGATTATGGTTACACCTCGCCACCGAGGCTTCAAACTAAGCTTACGTGGTAGTCCACGTGGAAACACAAATCAGGTTGATAAAGTCAACGAAGACCTCAAATGGTCAGAGTGGCGAGGGTAAGAAGTGGCAAAGCTAAAGAAAAGACTCTAAAGCTCTCCATTCCAAAACTCATTTGGTCAAAGTATTCGCTGGATCTCAGAAGATCTACTGGCAATTTTTATGAATGGTTGATGTGATGTTTATAAAAATGAATGTTATATCTGTCAACCTAAGATATAGTGTGCCTGACCCATTGTCATTGTATTAAATGCGTAGCGGCTAGTGATGTGATGCTTTGACCTAGGAGATGAGACTACGTCATTTTTATTCGATGGTTACCACTTCGATCAGAACTCTATAAATAGCAACTCTGGTAACATTTGAATCTAATGCAACTTTTCCAATTAAAGCCACTTTCGATAATCTCTAGCTTACTTCACAATCTTGTTTGCTTGATTTTAGATCATCCTGCTTTGATTGAGTTGTTTGTGGCTGATGATTAATATACAATCACATTTAAACATGCTGCGGGTGTCTGAAAATTTTTGGCTCGTGTGTTAGAGCATCTCCTACGCTCATATATAGCGGCCTTGTCCAACCTAGTTTCCAGTCAAAGAATTTTGAAACTTGCTTGCATGGACGTGAATGGACTTGACATATATTGTCCACGTCAACTTTGTAAAAAGTGAGGACAACAAAGTATATTGACGATGCATCAATGCACAAGTTTGATTTAGGTTTAGCTTTGTTGTTACCGCACAAGTCTAAAATCACCATCCCACATATTCTTAACAAGCCATAAATTAGGCATCAACATTTAATTGTAATTTAATATTAGTCATGTTGTTATTTAAATATGGATTTTATTTCTGTTATACATACTGCTAACCCCTAGCTAATTTGCTGTGGAACATTTTATCTTGTTAAAACAAAATCTAATGTGAATTCTTGTGGTCGATTGTACAGAATAAAAATTTACTTTATTACTGAAGTTTAAGTACACCAAAATGTTTTTCAAAATCAATATGTATGCAGACTATGCAAACGTATAGAATGACAATAAACTTGTTATTGGATGCATTTTTACATAAAGATTATAGAGACACATGTTTACTTCCATTTCCTTCCATTAAATTAGCTTATGGAAGTTCTATATTTGTCTTCTGATCAGTATGTAATACATATTTGGCTCGCTAAAATTTACATAAAAGTTGATTAATTGAGTGAATTTCTACTCACTTTATGTTGTATTCGACTTTTGTTCACTATGAAGTTCTTCCTGCCATCTCGAGTCCATCAAATCTAGAATGAAGCCCACACCTTTAAGCAGAAGGACTTCAAAAGCTATTTAGAGGCATGAGAGATGTTCAAAAACTTTTTTAGGAAGTGTTCCAACTCTAGACATTTTCAAGCAAGCTCGGGTACACATATTCTATTATTGATAACACCAAGAATACAGAATTATGATAGATGCTTCAGTAGATGAATCGGTAATAAAGATAGATATGATGAGGTTTATGAGTTATACAAGAGCATATTAGCGAATCAGATAATGTGGGTACTCCAAGAAAATCAACAAATGTGCATAATATCAATGTGATGATCACACTAGTAGCGCAGATGGATATGCTTACAAAGAAATTAGATAATATAGCTCGATATGTAAATATGATACATCTATTGATACCTATTTGTGTAGGTTGTGGGATAGATCATGTTACTGCCAGTTATATTTTAATATCAACTCATATATTTAACTTGCAGAAGTCAGCTATGCACATAACTCACAAAGGTAGCAAAACAACCCTCACTTAAACACATATAATCTTGATTGAAAAAATTATTCTAACTTCTCGTGGGCTAATAATCAGGGGCAGGAAAATTTAGTTCAGAAAAACTCACTGTGATTTCAACAGTAAAAAGAAAAGAGGCCACCTTTCGAGGATTTACTTGTTAAGTACACTAAAATTGTGAGTGCAATCCAAAATCTCGAATTAGCAGGCTTTTATCCAAAAATCAAAAAATTAGGTAAGACAGATCGCAATTGCATTTTCCAATTGACTGCATAGAACTTGCTAGGCGATATAAAGAATAAGATAGAGGAACAAGTTTTAACAATTGAAGAGGTGAATTGTGTAGTTATGGAGACACTATCAGTCAAGACTGCCACATCTATTCAAGCTTATGTGTTGCCTATCCAATTCTCTCAAAGGCATTGAAAGAAGCTAAAAGAGGAATAAGTCTAGGCTATCATTACGATGAGTGGAGTTCAGTTGTCAGATATTAGTACAAGAAGGAAAGAGTCTGGGAGTAATTAAATACCTAGTATGGGTGAGGAACATGTGGATCAGTCTAAAATATTAATGGAGATGAATCAGCAAAAGCTTTTAGCCAGTCCATAGGTTAAGGTAATCGTTCCCGTCAATACATTTACACCTTCAGTCCCGTTTTCTCAATGGTTGTAGAACAAGAAGTTGGATAGGCAGTTTGCGAAGTTCTTAGATGCTCTTAAAAAGATGCAAATCATTATTCCTTTTATTTACACGATCTTACAAATTTTAAACTACTCCAAAGTTTTGAAAGAGATGTTGACTAAGAAGAAGAAGCTTTCTAAACATGAAACATTGTATTATTTGAAGAGTGCAATACAATCCTTTAGTATAAGCTCCCACCTAAACTAAAAGATCAAGGTAGTTTCATTCTACTTTGCTATATAGGAAATTCACATAAAATTAATGATTCATTAACTTTGGAGTAAGTATTATTTGATACCCTTGAATATTTACAAAAAATTAGGATTGGGAGAGCCAAATAAGACGTCAATCACTATACACTTGGGGACAAGTTGATCAAGCATCCTCGAAGAATAGTTGAAGACATGTTCATCAAAGCTAGAGATTTCATCTTTCCAACTGATTTCATAATTCTTGATATTTGGAATAATCGAGACATGCCTTGACCCTAGGAAGATCATTCCTAACAACTGGGTGTACATGTGAGCTGATTTTAAGGATGGAAGATAAGCAGTCGAGTTTTACTATGAACACTTCACTCAAACAATCAATCTACCTCGAGGAGTTGAAAATGATGAAAACTAAAGTAAGGGATGACTATACAAGTGATCGCTATAAGAAGGGCATTGGTAGACTGGTTGGAACAATAGATGATCAATATAGGAACTTCCAGTGTTGGAGGGTCAAGGATAAAACTGAAGATATCTACAAGTTCATTCATTGCGAGGGCGAAAATTCATTTTTCAAGCCACGTTGAATTGCAGAAAAATAATAATCAAACTAATGACTACAAATAAGTGCTTATTGGATGGCAGCTCAATCTTCTACCTTTTTATTTATTATGCTTTCTAGATATAGGATGAAGAGTTTATTTTTATTCAGATGTCAACATCCATACAAAAAAATGTAAACAGTAACTTTGCGGCCGAAATTCGCGACCGTAACCTAATGCAGTCTCCTATTATGTCTCTCCCTTTATCCTTTGGTTCTTCTTGGATTATGAGATGTTTTCAGCTAAGTATTTACGATTCCATGTTATTTGGTATCTAATATTTGAATTGGATTTATTTTGCAGGAACATGAGATTGAGGAATGCTTAAACCAACACTGGCCAAGGGGACGACATGATCAAGTGGACCATCTTGCTCTCACACTTTACTGTTATTTCAGCTACCACTTTCGGCTTAACCAGGGAAATCTTCGATTTTTCCTCTGTCACCCTCTTTAAATAAATAGTGCTATATTTCTGTACAATGAGGACAATGAATGTTTTAAGTTTGGGGTGGGATATTATCGTCGATTATATGTGTTTTTATTTCTTTTGCATATTTGTTATGTGTCATAAAGAGAAACAATTACTGTTTTTGTGTACTGTGTGGGTGATGGCCTTGCCGGGAAGAAATGGTGGAATGGTGGAAATATTACAATTTGGGATTGATTAATGCTTATTTAGGTAAAACTTGATCTTTCTTGTACATGACACTTCTGTTTTTTACATCATGAATAAGTGTTGTGGTTCATATGTTGGAATAGGTTGAAAGTAGTGGAACTTAGTTGCTAAAACCAAGAAGGACCACTATTACATAAATCCTAAACCACGTTTAGGTTAGTTTGGAGATAGTTGAACAAGTGTAGGAAGACATTTATATGATTAAGGATTCCATGCATAAAACTATGTGGAATGTTTGAGGCCAATAAGATAAAAATTAGGTGAAAATCTTAAGTAAGGAATCGATTTTTATAGTTGAACAAGTGTAGGAAGACATTTATATGATTAAGGTGAAAAAGTTAGTTTGGAGATAGTTGAACAAGTGTAGGAAGATATTTATATGATTAAGGATTCCATGCGTAAAACTGTGTGGAATGTTTGAGGCCAATAAGATAAAAATTAGGTGAAAATCTTAAGTAAGGAATCGATTTTTTAGAATGAATCTTTAATAAGAGGCATTGCACTAATAATAATAATAATAATAATAATAATAATAATAAAAGAGGAAAAAAGGTTGTCTCATTGTTAAACATCTTTTCATAGTATTTATGACTCAAATGATTAAACCTGCAAGAGTATTTGAAACTTGATGCCATATAGTCATTTGACGTGGGAGTTATCGGTCAAAAGCTTGCTACAATGGTTATTTAGAAAGTTTAATAGAGAGAAGTTCGCACAAAAGAGTTGATAAAAAGAAAAAGAAAACGTACTACATACTTTGATTAAGCTTCGAACACTTATTTAAAAAATAACTAGACCTTTAATAAGAGATAATTAGCCTATATGAGTCTTAGATATTGAAGTACTTGAAATATAGAAGAATCCTTAGTTGTGAAAAGTTTAATTGCTACTAGTGACATCTATCCATGCTAGAGAGAGTGGGGACTAGGATCATCTAAAATTCAACCCAGGATCACACCTTGAGAAAATGAGTGAAAATAATAAGCTTGGGGGTATATATCTCATGAGTGAAGAGATAAGACATTTGACCAATGAGGGTTGGAAACTGAACCAAGCAAGAGGTTGTAATGTTTTACACAAGTCTTTACGTACATGTCAAGTTTTACATTGAATATGTAGAGATTGATTCTTTATGTGATTTTGAAACTATTCTTTGTATTGATACAAAAAATTTCAATCTTGAGACTATCAGCATGTTATCTAACCAATTGCATTTTGAGGTAGATTATAGTCTATTTGAGGACAAGCAAATATTCAAGTTTTGGAGGGGAGGGGGTTGATAGGTGTGTTTTGTACACTTCTTTGGGTCTTTAAATTAGAGTATAAATTAGTTTTTTTTTTTTATATAAATTATGGCTTAGTTCTTTGTGTATTGTGTTTGTTAGATACAAATCGACATAAATGTCGAAATTGGATAAAAATGGTGAAAATGGGCTAAATTGTAAGATATCCAAAGTTCGGGGATTAAAGTAAAAATACTCAAAAGTTGTATTGGACCTCACGATGAAGTTTAGAGAGTGCTATAGGTTAATTGGATGAGAAAAGGGGTCAAATGGGTGAAATATAATAAAAGTATTATCACACATCAATTTTCAGCCAAAAAAGTTATGCTTTGGATTTTATCCTTAGATTGAGACCCATTTTTGACATAGTAAACGTTCGAATTGGACACATTATATTCAAAATAATTATAGCCCCTTATGTTAACTTTCCAATGCAGCTTAAATCGCCTCAATCAGATATTGAGAAAGAAAGATATGACAAAAATATTGATAACGGTTTGGAACACAACCCAAGCGCCCACCCATCCTATAACTACGTGCCCCCCAACCGGCACAGGATCGTCTGAAGCTAAAATTGACCTTAGAGGCATGTACCTTACCTATAACTAGGCGCACGCCTAGTTCAACTCTGAAGGAAAAAAATTGTCTCCTTTTCCTTAGTTCGGCTATGTATGGAATGACATCTTTAGCATTTTATATAACCTACAAAAGTTTGAGAATGTGGGAAACCATTATTTTATCATTGAAGAAAGGCTAGAAAGCAGCAAAGAAGAATTCTACAATAAGATTTGAATATTTAAGGCTTGGATTGAAGATTTTCATGCAAGAAATCAAGTTTTTGTGCTCTTCATCTATTTCTTCACTTCGGGTAATTTCTTTCTATTTCTTTGTGTTATTTGAATATCATAATGTTGGGTTAAACTTTTTTTTTTATTGGATGAATGGTGAAACCTATTGATTGCCGTTTTTAATTCAAAGATTAAGTATTTTAGTGAATTCTTGTGTTCTCGATCACTTATACATGCTAATTTCATTATTTGAATGTTTTATCACCATTTAGACAATTAGTTGTTTATTATAATGTTGAGAGACTAAAAATAGGTTAGAACATTGCATATTTATCACATGGGCAATATGTGTTAAAAATAACATTTATGGCGTGTGCAATTTATAGTGATAATCATGTGATTGAATGCTT
>CAIGRP010111035.1:0-16321 GCA_903798385.1 Fraxinus cuspidata
GATGACTACCTTCATGAATGTCGAAATCTTAAATATTTTCTGAAATGGGTAATTCATTTAGACCAGCGAATTCATTCCTGAACAAATTTTCAACAAACGATAGTGAATTCATTTGTGAATAATTGAAATTGAATGTTGAAAACTTTCAGTAGAATTGAGAAGTGAAAGAAGATTATGTAGTAGTGTAGAAAATCAATTGTAAAATCAAGATTTTAACTCGACAATGTAAAAATAAAATGTAGAAGAGTATAGATTATAGAAAAATGATAATGATTTGTAAATAAATTGTAGAGAGTAGAGTGGAGAATGAGAGATTAATAGTGAGTTTAGTGGGAAAAAATGTTGTAATGGATGAGTATTTATAGGGAAGAAAAATAAAATGGAAAACAATAAAAAATAAAAAATAAAGGTCCGTTTTGGTCACTGAATTTTAATTTAATTTTTTTTACGAACCATGAGCCGAGCCGACTTGTGGCTCGCAAAAAACACGACTCCATGAGCCTAGCTCGTGGGCTTTGCTCGGCCAGCAACTCGTCTAACAGGCTCGGCACGTGGTTGGGCTCGTTTTTGCCGATCGACCGCTCGACTCGATTGCCACCAAAAGTTGTCTTAGACTCATAATCGATTAAGTAAGTTCAAGATAATGAGTTTGAGAACATGAGCCTATTAAGAACAAGATGTATCTCTGAGATACACATAATAGTCCAAAATAGGATCACAAGATGTGACATTTCTTTTAGTAAAGAAGAAATTTTTTTTGAAGAATATTATTGAAATTGATATTATGTGTATTGATGAATCGGTTTTTTTTAATACGTAAGAGTTGGTTTATTATTCTGATTCAAGTGGGTGTAATATGTTTTCGAGTGGAAGCTATCTATTCGAGGGGAAGCTATTAAAGAACCATCCAATTTCAATGGATATTGGTTCCGAGTGGAATCTAAGAGTTATTCAATTTCAATGATTTTTTATTTGGAAAACAAGTAGATAAATTTGAGGAAAGTGATGGAACTATATATATAGTACATAATTCCAATTTAATTTGAGATTTGGTGGAAGTTCTAATTGAACATTATGTTTATTGAGAATTGAGAACATTCGGGTTCTTAAAAACTAAATGGAAAACTAATGGTTTATGATAAATAAAGCTCATTTAAAAAAAAATGTTATGCTCAATATGACTATATTGAGTTTGATAAACATTTTTCTTAGCAATGAAATTCACTTCTATACGCTAATGCTAGCCATGATAATGTGTTTAAGTTTTGATTACACCAAAAAGACTTTGAGACTACATTTTCATTCTCAATTAAAAATTGATTGAAGAGATCTACATGAATCGATTTATAGGTTTTATGTTAAAGGCCTTTATAGTATTGTGGTAACTCTATAGTTACACTTGTAGCCTAATGCAGTCATCTTGACGTGATACTTGAGTTTTAATAGGGTTTAAATCTCATATAAAATTTTCATCATGTAGATGAAAATCACTGTATTTATGTAAAAGTCTGATGGTAGGTCGTATTTCGTAGGTCGTAATTCTAATTTTGATATTGATGACACTATATGAGTTAAGAAGTATGCTATAATGTATACTTGTGCCATAGATCTAGTCAATAGGTATCGATGTTGTTCTTAGAAAGGATATTGTGATACTTGAAGAGTGCTGCTGACAGTTATTCTATTTGTGATGAATAACTTGTGATTGGAATAAATATACAAATATCGAATAATGATGAGAGTTAGTTGAGCACAAATAATTATTAGACTTGTGTAATCTTACTACACAGAGTAGTAAGAAGCATATCTTATAGTATATAACTTGACAGCTGAAGAAATTGTTTGGTATAGATGTATTGGACATCTAATGATATTAGTTGTAAATATGAGATCCATGATAGAACCAAACATTCGATAGTGTTTCTGTGAGAGATTAGCAAATAAAGTGTCTTTGCAATATATCTAAGTGAATGATGGTCAGTAATCATCATACTCTAAAGATGTACTTGTCGGTAATGTCGAATCTCTAAAATTACGTAGGATATGATATTTAATGTATCAGAAAACTCTTGATTGATTTTTATGTGCCCATAGATGAAAATTTTAAGTTCATGTATAATCTAGATTACGAGATAATATTTTTGCATGTACACATAAAGTATGTCAAACAGGTTGAGATTGGTTCACTCACACGAACAATCGCCTCAAATACTTTGGGATGTGCTGAGATGAGACAAAGTGATCATGTTGTTTATGTGATCCGGTTGCCTTGATAAGATATCAAGATGAGATTACGACAAGTAATCGAAATGAATTTTGTTATCCATTAAACTTATTTAGTAGTCAAATCGAGTTCTCGATTTGAGATTACTTGGAGGAATGAACATAAAGAGAACTCAAGTTAAGTATCAGGGAATACCTAAACTAGAATATGTACGGTATTATTTATTTATAAAGGATATGACAAGTAGCGCGTGTTTCATACCACATGTACTTTTATGACCAATAATGGGTAAATAGTGAATAGATCACTGTTTCCTCATTGTGTAAGACCTTGAGGTTTATATAACCTCATATATACCTTTATGACTTTTAACTGTTTCTTGATATTTTATTTCGGTGATGCTAGTTTAACATGTTGCCAATAATTATGATTGATTCAGTTTGATGAGACATGTCTAGGAAAGTAGCTAATTTAAAGTTGAAGGATTTAAGTAGGAAAAAAAACTATTTTGACCAACATTTATATTTGTATTCACCGGTCGGATATTTGTGTTTAACCATTTAAGGTATAGAACATAATTGTGAATGCAATGATATGATGTGGGGGTTCAAGTATGTTCCATAAATATTTGAGGGATCGAAAATACTTGAATTAATGTTGAAAAATGAGTTTGGGGTATAGCTAGATATGATGACCCTCTAGTAGAGCTACTATATATCCCTAACAGGTTTATAGTACCGCGAACTCTAATATTACTCGCTGGTCGCACGATCTATTTATCGTATGAATTTTTGTGAGATAGATTTTGAGAAAGATATAATGCGTGACATTCGTTGTCCCTTGTGGTTCGGATCAAGTACATCATGTGCGAGTCGGAGATGTTAGAAAAATACGGGTCGTGGGTCGTCCATGTGGGATGACCCGACCCACAAGTTATTAAAAGGGTTGGAGGGAATTGTTTGAATTTAAAGTTCAAACATGCGACTTTCTATAAAGATGGAATGGAAGAAGAGGGGGGGAAAAAGTGGAATGAAAAATGAAGGGAAAATTTGTATGAAAATTTACAAAAANATTGGAAATAGATGGCATGAAAATAGTGAAAATTCGTATGAAAATACATACAAAAATTGGAAAGTCCTTAGAACTATATTTTGGACATGAAGTCTCACAAAAATTAACACTTAGATTGTGGATAATAATCCCCTTGCATTGTGAACGGGATTGGGATAATTGGAGAACAAGAAATGCAGATTTTGAAATTTTGAAATGCAAGGTGAATCAACCATCAAAAGATCTTGGAATTCATCATTTCAAGTAAGTTTATTGACCCAAAATTCATGTTAAAGAATGCTGCGAATTCTTACAGTTTCACTACCGAAAAGTCTGACGACAGTGAGAGAGTGATATGAGAACGAGATTGTACCTGCAAGTTTGGTGAAGACAGGACCTGCGATGCAATTCTGGGACTTTGGGCTTATAGTGCAATATTTTGAATTTGGTTAAAGTTGCAATTTTGTCCCTCCCTAAAATCTATATTTCAAAATTAGGTTTAAAATTGTTTTGACCTATTTTGTGAATTTTGACTAATTCAACGGTTTTATTAGAATTAGGGGTTTTGATCAGAATAGACTTTGACCAAAGTTTTGGAATTGTGTCAATTTAAGGTTAAATTGAATTTATATCTTAAAATTTCGAGTTTTTAATATTGATGTGATGTAATTTAATCAAAATTAGGAATTTTGACCTAAATCTTGACCGAAATTGGAAATTTTCGATTTTATACTGAATCTTGACTTAAATTGACTGATTAGAATTTCGTATTTGACAACAATTAGAATTTTGACTTTAATCTATGTTTTGATCTAATTTGGAATTTTAACTGTAAATTTGAAATGAATTGGCATGATTTAATTTGGTTTAAATCTATAGGAGTGCATGACATTTGTCTAGTGAATGATTATGTAGTTGACCTATGTGATTATCCATGCCTTAATTATGAGACCTTCGTGTCCATTTTATTGATTTTTGACATGGGAGCTCGTTGATGTAATTATAGGCGTCTATGTTCATTTTATTACTATTTTTACCTATGTGTTTAGTAATTACAGGCTCGCGTGTCCATTTATTTTAGGCCTACATGTAATTGATATAGAATGTAGTTCGCTACGAATATATGTTGCAGCAAGAATTTGAGATTATTGTATTGGAGCATTCTCACGATTTGATGATGGAAGATGTAGTGTTTTTTTCTTCTTATTTAATTATTTTGAGTTGAAAACGTAGACTTACCATTTTATATTTTTGAAAATAGTCAAATTATGATTAAACGCTTGAATTTTGATCAATTAAATAATTTTTTTGACAGAAATCATCCAGGGGTATCTTCTATGATTTTAAAGGTTTGGAACATCTGCCGCAAATTTCCTTTATTATTATTATTAGCTCTTAAATCAAGCTGTTTTTTAAAGCAAGCAATTTACTTGAAAAAAAAAATGTTTTGATTATTGTATGTTACAAATATAAGTCACTTTTGAAGACAAAAAAGAAAAGGGGGAAAAAAAAAAAAAGAGAGTTAAGGCCATGTTTGATTGCAACGAATTTCATAAAAAATGTCATATCGGTGGAAAACGAATTCTATTTGATCGTTTCATTGCAACGTGAAAATTGAAACTGAATTTCAATGTACAAAAACCTTAAGTTGCATTTTTTTTATTTTAGTGGAAACGAATTCATATGAGTTTGATGAGTTTTACTTTCCAACTAATATGAAATTGAATTCATTTCCACATTTGCATATCAAACGACCCTAATTTTTTCTTACAAAATAGTAATTTAGAAAATTTAAACTGGGTGCATCCTGCAGGCGACACATAGCATAAAAACTCAGAAGTAAGACACGTAGCAATTACAAGCAAATGCAGACAAGAGCTGAGGACACACCTCGATTTTCGACTTTAACGAAGCCTAGTGGATAAGTCTTTCCAGGTTCCGATCCACTGTACCTACTCCTTTATATTTGTCCTATATGCTTTGCCGCTTGACTACAAAGCACTCAACAAAATTACTGAAATAGCCCCCATCAACACCAACACTTATCTACATTTAGTTAATCAAGATTTTCAATAGTAAAACATAAATAAGAGAGATGCCACACCATGTAAGAAATTTTTTACAGATTGTCGACTGACAAGCATTCATTAAATGTTGGACACAAAATAAAGTTAAATCGATCAATGCAGTATTGTTACCTCATCATCTGTAATTCTCCCGAAATCTTTATTTGTATAAACAACTTTATTTCATAAATAATGATATTTAAGTAATGCAACTATAAATTTGATGAAGAGTATAATCCTAATTTAAGATATACATTGACGACGTGCTTAACATGCAAATTGGACAGAAAGTTATGCTTCCAATGAAGACCGGTGGACTAGATTCTCCTTATCAATCGCCATTTGAAAGACATTCAATGTTAAAATTGATATAAAAATAATAATCGATATATATGGTGAAAGAGTTATAGAATAATCGTCGATTCTTGATTTGAAATAGTTAATAAATTGACAGCTTTCATTAAATGGTGTTGTGTTGGTTACTACGTGTAAAAGTGGAATTGTATTTTTACAATCACACTCCACGATTTAACATGTTTGAGTAAATAGTGTGAAAAAAAATAAAATTTATTGGTTCTCTCACGTCTCAAATTTAGAATTTAACAATTAAATACTAACTTCAACCGCTATTGAAAATCGTTATGATTATATAATTACAAAAGCGATAGAAATAAAGTTAAGGTTTTAATTTAATTAAATATAATAGAAAATTGGATTATCCATAGTGAGATGGAATTTAATAATGTTGTGCACTTAAGCAGGCTGTAAATATTATTTTAACTTTTGAAATAATTGAAAACCTTATCTATATTGGACTATTTTTGCCAGCTATTAGCTATGTACCTTTGTTTATTTAATCAAAGCAATTATTCATAATTAATTAATACTAATTATCTTCATAGGTGGGGAAATTTCACTCTAGGTCCCTCAACTTGTAATTTTATTTCATGTTGGTCACCTAACTTGTAATTTTATTTCAATTTAGTCATTCTATCTATAACCATTATCGAACCCGACAAGACTACTAACTTGCACGATATCGATCATTTCTCAACTTATTTTTTGTCGAGACGGCCTTTTCGGATACTCAATCATGCAGATATCACATATCTTATAATGGTAACGGACATGTATATGCACACTTATTTTGTTAGTCAGGTTGTAAATTTCACCGAACAAACCGTGAATTATGCTAATCGAGTCCCAAATTTTATCGATATTGATAATCTCGTCGACATGCAAGTTGAAAGACGTATGTTGAAATTTTTGGGGTTGTTTTTTTATGTCTACAACAGTAATCGAAAGTAAACTCAAAAGAGAATAAAATAATATTACGGTGAACAGTGTCAACAACAAGCTTTGAGGCAGCTCCACTGATCCATTCCACTCACATAAATATAAGCACTCACTTCCCTTTGTGTGTTCTCTTCTTTTCCTATGTTAGGGTTTTGAGGGATTTTCAATTTCGTGAGTTGAAGTGTCAAAAACTGGTAATTTTCCTCAGTTGTTTCTTGAATTCTATCACTGTCTGTTACTTGCTATATTATTTTCTGTAATATGATTATGTAGGTGGTTTCTGCATTGTTCTTACTGGTGGGATTTATCTACTGTTTATCTTTTGATTTTTTCAAAAAGGCAGTTTTATCACGTATCTTAATTGTGATCTTAATTTATTCTATTCCTTTTTTATTCTCTGTTCTTTGACATGAAATTTGATGTATTATGAACCCTATGATTGGATTCAATTGTCAAAGTCAAATCTTGCGAGTAATTTCTATCACCCTTTTTGTTCTACATCTTTTTAGGCGCAAATTTATCCTTATTTCTTGCTTGCAGTAGTAGAGTTATTATTTGACCTTGAGAGCTTCGAGTGTTGTGGGTATTTTATTTATTAGTTTTTTGTTCAATTTTTTGGAAATTTTCATAGAAAATTGAGGTTTCGGGATGTGGAGTTTGGTTTAGTTAGTTGTTGTGGGAAAACAAAAATAAGAAGGCGGTAAAAAGTGGGAAAATGATGTCTAGATCATATTCAAACCTCTTGGATCTTGCATCCGGTGAGAACCAGACTTCGTTCACTCGGATGAGTGTGAACCGGCGGATCCCTCGTATCATGACGGTTTCGGGTATAATGTCTGATATCGATGATGATTCCTTGGAGAGTGTGTACTCTGATCCATCATCTTCTTCGATTCAACGGGATAGGATCATTGTTGTAGCAAACCAGCTGCCCGTAAAGGTGCATAGGAAAACTGATCACGGTAAAGGGTGGATGTTTAGTTGGGATGAAGATTCACTTCTTCTCCAGCTGAAAGATGGCCTTGGGGGTGATGACATTGAATTTTTTTATGTTGGCTGTCTTAAGGAAGATATTCACCCGTCTGAGCAAGACGAGGTGTCTCAGATACTCTTGGAGACATTTAAGTGTGTTCCAACTTTTGTCCCTCTGGATCTGTTCAGCAAGTATTACCATGGGTTTTGTAAGCAACATTTATGGCCATTGTTTCACTATATGTTGCCTCTGTCGCCAGATCTTGGTGGTAGGTTCAATCGCTCCTTGTGGCAGGCATATGTGTCGGTTAATAAGATTTTTGCGGACAGGATCATGGAGGTGATTAACCCGGAAGATGATTTTGTGTGGGTTCACGATTATCATTTAATGGTCCTGCCTACTTTCTTGAGGAAGAGGTTTAATAAAGTGAAGCTTGGGTTTTTCCTGCACAGTCCATTCCCGTCATCTGAAATTTACAAGACTTTACCAATAAGGGAAGAGCTTTTGCGAGCTTTATTGAATTCTGATTTGATTGGGTTTCATACTTTTGATTACGCCAGACATTTTCTCTCCTGTTGCAGTCGGATGCTAGGTGTGTCGTATGAGTCCAAAAGGGGTTACATCGGCCTTGAGTATTATGGTCGGACAGTAAGCATTAAAATCCTTCCTGTTGGCATTCATATGGGGCAACTTCAATCAGTCTTGAGCCTTCCAGAGACAGAGGCAAAAGTTTCTAAGCTCATCAAGCAGTTCTCGGCACAGGGGAGGACAATGTTACTTGGGGTCGATGACATGGACATATTTAAGGGCATCAGTTTGAAGTTATTAGCAATGGAACAGATGCTATTGCAGCACCCTGAGAAACAGGGAAAGGTTGTTCTCGTGCAAATAGCCAATCCTGCTAGGGGCAAAGGGAAAGATGTGAAAGAAGTTCAGGACGAGACATATGCAACAGTGAAGCGAATAAATGAGACTTTTGGAGAACCGGGATATGATCCAGTCATATTAATTGATCGGCCTTTGGAATTTTACGAGAGAGTTGCGTACTACGTTGTTGCTGAGTGTTGTCTGGTCACTGCAGTTAGAGATGGAATGAATCTCATACCATATGAGTACATAATTAGTCGACAGGGAAATGAGAAATTGGACAAAGTTTTGGGCTTGGAACCATCCATTCCTAAAAAGAGCATGTTGGTTGTGTCTGAGTTCATTGGGTGTTCTCCGTCTCTAAGCGGAGCAATTCGAGTCAATCCATGGAATATTGACGCAGTGGCAGAGGCAATGGAGAGTGCTCATGTGATGGCTGAACAGGAAAAACAATTAAGACATGAAAAACATTACAAGTATGTCAGCACCCATGATGTGGCATACTGGGCTCGTAGTTTCTTGCAAGATTTGGAAAGGACGTGCAAGGATCATATGCGCCGCAGATGCTGGGGTATTGGATTCGGCTTAAGCTTTAGGGTTGTTGCACTTGATCTTAATTTCAGGAAGCTGGCAATGGAGCACATAGTTTCGGCTTATAAAAGGACTACTACCAGGGCTATTCTTCTAGACTATGATGGGACGTTAATGCCTCAAAATTCAATAGACAAGAAGCCGAGCTCCAAAACCCTTGAAACGTTGGATATTTTATGTAGAGATAAAAACAATATGGTTTTCATCGTCAGTGCCAGAACCCGAGCCGAATTAGCCGAATGGTTCTCGTCTTGTGAGAAGCTGGGAATTGCAGCAGAGCATGGCTATTTCTTAAGGTATGCAAATCACATTTTTAGGGCATGTTTAGCATGTAGTATTGGATAGGATTCAACACTACAATGAGTAAACTATTAACTTCTTTTTATTGTTCTGTATTTTGTTGTTTAGTCAACGGTGCCGAACTTGCTATTATGGTTTTCATATAATTCTTAATTTATGTGATACACCTTACACGACTCTGATCTCGAAATCGGTTTTCCGGTGGCAGGACAAAGCGAGATGAAGAATGGGAAACATGCATGCCTGCTGCAGAATGCAGTTGGAAGCAGATTGCTGACCCGGTGATGAAACATTACACTGATGCAACCGATGGATCAGTGATAGAAGTCAAGGAAACTGCAATGGTTTGGTGTTACGAGGATGCAGATCCCGATTTTGGATCTTGTCAAGCTAAAGAACTTCTTGATCATCTTGAGACTGTGCTTGCCAATGAACCTGTCACAGTCAAAAGTGGGCAGAATATTGTAGAAGTTAAGCTACAGGTATGTGATGATGTATTTCAATAATTTAATTTTCTCATAAAATCTCACCGTAACAGTCATACATAAACACCAACAAACACGAGGCCAAAACATCTTCTCTGGCTTATAGAGGTTACTTATCTTGAAGCTTTTTCTTAGATGTACACGAACAAGAATGACTTTACTCTGGTGCCCAACTATTGACTAATTGCTTGCAAAGTAATCATAAATCTATATAATTTGAATATTATTATTAATACGCCTCACACGTGTAGGCGGGATTTTTCCCCCATCAAAGCTTAACAATTCATTTAAATGGGTGGTGACAAAACTTGAACACAGGAACTTTGCTTGCTCTAATACCATGTTGGATCATTTAATTTAAATGCTTAAGCTGTTAGATAGATTGGATCAAGTCAAATGTATATTATTTAAACGTTGGCTTCAACTTCCTTTCATTCTTTACCCTGCCGTAAAATGGGTAACAAAGGCAAAAGCTTATAATGATTATGACAAATATATTGTTTATGGCATGAGCTCAGGTAAATTTATTTGATCTTTGTAAACTGTATTGGCACGTATGGCAAGGGGAATTGGATAGTATAGGATAATATTAAGAAAGAAAAATTAAAATCTTGTTCATGTACTATTTAGTCTGCATTACTTTTGAACATTTGAAACTTGAACTTGCTTTTGCAATTGAATTTTACTTGACTTTGATTATGCAGGGAGTTAGCAAGGGGATTGTGGCAAAACGCCTACTTCATTCGATGCAAGAAAAAGGGATGTCATCCGATTTTGTCCTTTGTATAGGAGATGACAGATCTGATGAGGATATGTTCGAGGTGATCATGAGCTCTG
The DNA here is from genome assembly GCA_903798385.1 of Fraxinus cuspidata. Taxonomy (NCBI): domain Eukaryota; kingdom Viridiplantae; phylum Streptophyta; class Magnoliopsida; order Lamiales; family Oleaceae; genus Fraxinus; species Fraxinus cuspidata. The sequence goes on from CAIGRP010111035.1 coordinate 10,690, forward strand.
TTGCCGCTCCATCTATGGCTCCAAGTGCAGAAGTGTTTGCCTGTACTGTGGGTCGGAAACCGAGTAAGGCAAAATACTATCTTGATGATACTATAGAAATTGTCCGACTGGTGCAGGGACTAGCTTCTGTTGCACAACAGATGGTACCCTTGTAGGCTAGTGGAAGACAATCAAAGAATTTCTGTAATAGTATGCATGTACCAGTTTCTCCTCTTTCACTCTCGTCAATTCGTTAGACTAAGAGAAGCTGCATAAGTTGTGTTTGTTCTTTCTTTTAATTCTGTGGTGAACTTTTGTGTTCAATTTCTTGATAGATGTATGTATAAGTGATTGAGTGTACAGTATTTGTGTTTGGTTTCATCTGGGCACGAAAATTTTGATAAAAACGAACAAGTGTTGTTTGTAGGAAAAGTGATTTGTTTATGAGTAAATGGCCAGACGGCCCAGGCAATAATTGATACCATTTAGGACTAGTTGGTTGGTTCCACTAAATGATACGTAGTCGACGTAGAGCCAACTCCGCCATCAAGAGGCTTGTGATGGTAACCAATCCTTGTGCCGGTACTCTATTCATCATTACATTACTTGCTTAATATCTATCCTCGTGGAATAAATATCACAACACGCTACATGAGTTGATATCAGAGGTGAAACATTGATACATGAGTTTTCGGGTAATTGTGTTGTGGATTATTGTTGCAAATGTGAAAGAAGCTATGTATTTCTGAAAGGAAAGAAATTATTGAGATGATTTGGCAAAGCTAGATCGACTACTACTAAAATCCTAGTTTTTGCAACAGTTGCGTTCTTCCATGCAAGAAGAAGACACCGCAACGAACCTCCATGTGGAAGGGAGGGGTATGAATACATATAAATAATAGGCGTGACACGAAATGGACATCACTAGTAGGTAAGCTACTTGAAATTGAAAGTTGATGTTGCGGTCAACGATAATAGTCATGTTTGGTATATTGTTGAAATCGCAATGTTGATTCTACAATGATGGAACATAGAACTATCCAAGGACATTGTCGTCGATTCCTCTTTCACGACTGTAAATTAATTTTCTAATTGTTGCATGTGTAAAAATTTTAATGTAGGAGCATGCTTGAAACGAGGTGGATAAACAGACTTGACTTGGAATGGATTCTCAAACTTGATTCTGGGTGATATAAGATTGATATCATTAGTCATGAGCTATAGTTTTCGGACAAGTGGTAGCAATATCTTACATCAGTTCATATTAGAGTTGAAGGTCTTACGTTCAAGTTGATGCTGGAGAACTTTCATGACTTGGTTTGTGACGGATTTTCAAGCTTAATCATGGGTAATATAGGGTGAATTGCATTAATATCATTTAGATGAATTGACGCTTGGCTCTCATCTCGATACGCATTAGGGTTTGGTTAGAATATGTTATCTAGCTACACCAAATATAATTCATATTTATAACATAATAATAATAATGCGCCAAGCCTACGGCCTAAAGCCCAAATGTTGGAGTTGGGGTCATCTGCAGAAATTGTGGTGGTGATACGAACACGAATTTTCGTGTCGAAAAATTAAAAATTGAAATTGAGAAAAGAAAAAGAGTAGATTTATTCAAGTAAATTTGGAGCTTCCAAGTTGTTATTTCGAGAAACCAATAAACCTTTGAAAACATATAATAATACGTTTCAATGAATTTCAAATTCAAATTCAAAGGTGGCATTTTTTGTTTCTATTTCACCAATTCATGGATGGTGATAACGTTAGCATGTCGAGAACTCGAGATTAAGCGCCTGTCTAGTTTCCCTTTTTTAGTTCCTGAAAAGTTACTTATAAAAATTAAACATTAAGCACTTATTTGATTCTCATTATTTTTGAAATACATTTTTTTTTCCTTATTTTCAATCCCACATTCTTCAATAAAATAATAATACACATAAATTCAAAAAATTTCCTTATTTTTAACTACGCACTCTCTGTCAAAATATTATTCCAAAATACATTATTTTTTCAAAAAAAAAAATAGGGCTCAAACAAGCTCTAAATCTCTGTTTAGTAAGGATTAAAATTTAGATTTTAATCTAAATCGGAGTTAACAATTAATTTTAACTACGTATTTTATTGGACCTGCAACTTTTTAACTATAGATTTCATCAACTTTTTTATCAAATTTTACTTAAAAATCTGATTTTAATCCCCACGAAACATGGGTGAAATTTAAATACACATTTTGTAAAATTTACAAATACCACTCACTTATTCACACTCATTTCTACCAACTTATATTTTAACATCTAAAAGGGAAACCCAAACAAGTGCTAATGTGAGGAGAAAGTTCCATCTTACTAAGAAGAGTAGTCCAAACTTTTTTATATTATTCTATGTTTTAGAATTTATTATTTAACTGATATATGATTTATTCCTTGATAACAATATTAAGATTTTGAGTTCAAATCCTTATATGTTGATTATTTATTTTATGTTCGGGTTTTCATCTTAAAATGTCAACTTTTTAAGAGAAATAACTCAAATTATTATATATTATTCTATATATTAGTATTTACCTTATATATGATTTCTCCCTTGACATCCCATGGCAAGAAATTCATGTGATCTTCTGAGTTTTAGTTGGATCGAATTGTATGTTGAAAGTTTATGAATTTTGATATCATATTAAGACTCGTAAATATCAACTTTAGTAAGAGGAGTAACTCCGATTATACGTTGATTATAAAAATTTTAATGTTTATATGGGATTTTTATCCTTTTCCAACAAAACTCCATTTTTTGTACACTACCTTCTTGTTTGATATTTCTTCTGATTCACAAACAGCAGTCTTCAACCCTAATTCCTATAGGCTGTCACATGGGCACTTCCTTCCAACCTTCAAGAACTAATATGTTAGCCAGAAACTCTTCTTCTGCCTGTTTGATTTCGCAGCATATCCTAATTCCCACTTGTTTGATATTTCATTCATCTTGCACGAAAATTCCTTCATAAAATTCATTTTACTCGACACCACAATTTTTTGTATATCCGCTCACCAAAAGATACAAACATGAACTGTCCGTGTAGTTTAGCTTAAAGAAATTTAGACCTCCTAAATTGGCAATATCCACAAGTTTATGAATAGAAAGAAAGGTAAACAAAAAAGGTGTGCGAGTTGTGGTCTTAAACCCGGTTTTAGAAGTGAAAATGCGTTTTTTGCGTAGTCTATCTACTTGACCCGTTTACCTCTACCTGGATATGTGTTAGATTGGAACTTACCTGGGCCGTTGGATTTAATCTAAGGCTGAGGATTGAAGTATAAATATCCTCTTTGGCTACTGTATCGTCACATTCTCTTTGACTTCTGATTTTACATGTTTTTCATTCTCTCTAAGAGAGGCGATTTCAGTGATTCTTCGAGGGTTTTACTTCCATTTCTTAAGTTGTATTAGATCTTGGCTCTGTGTTGGATTTCACCTACTGAGCCTGTAATCTTGTGTATTGTTGTGTAGTATTCAGGGTTTTGGGTTTCATTTGGACTCCAAATGAAACCGGTAAAATCTGACTAGTTATGCTGCAAGGTTTCTGACTCTTGTGTAGTATAGGTGATTTGGATTGATGATCATTTTGATGTGTCCATGTCTGAGTCTTGGGTTGTACAGATTTTAATCACTCTCTCTTGCAGGTTCTTGCATAATGACGGGCTTGATTTACCTCTTAGCACCCCAGATTAGACTTTGTCGAATTGGGTGAACATTTTGGTGTTGTTTTTACCTTCTGCTAAGTGTGTTTACTGGGTCGTTTAATTCTGTCTGCATGGTATTTGGTTGAATTAATACCAACAACTGGTATCAGAGCCTTGTAAGGCTGTGGGTAAGGTTCTGAAAATTGATTTAGTTTCTATTTTTCATATTGATGTGTTTATTACATGTGCAGTTCGCCAAAGTTAAATTGAATTGAAGCTCTTGGACACTTGGGTGGTGTTAAATTCGGTTCTAAAAGTGACATTGGAACTAGATTCTGATTCCTAAACGAAAGTGGAGATTTAAATACTGTTATACACAATATTTTTGTGAGATTTTTCTGATTACCTTTTGTCCAGAAATTGATTTGCATGCTTAAAATTAATTTGTATATATGTTAATATTACTGTAATTTAATTTATTCAAGAACCTGAATAAATTGGCTGATCGTAATAGGAGCATGTTTAAGTTTATCTTCAATTTCTTCAATATGAGTATTTGGTACCAACTGTTATAACTCAGTAATTGCTTGTCTGTTACTGTTTTAGCCTGTGCATATTATATCAGCTCTAGTTTTTCATTCTGAGTTCAGCTTATATGTCATAAATTGCATGAAAAAAAAATTCAAAACCTTTTCTGCAACTTAAGTGATCTTCATATTGAAAATCACTTATGTCCACGAGTAATAACCACCCTTTTACATAATTTGTGAAGGGTTCGAAGGTTGAATTATCACAATTCGTTGGAAATGGGGATTACTCAATTTGGAAATAGAAAATGAGGGTCATATTGGTCCATCAAAGGGTTGCTAAAGCCTTTGATGATCCTGCAACTTTTTTTGATGAATTGAAAGTTATATATTGCACCTATCTGATGATATATTAAGACAAGTTGAAAATCATACTACCCCTAGGGAGTTGTGGACTACGTTAGATGCTTTGTTTCTAACTAAGCAATTGCCTGATAAAATCTACCTCTTAGAGAAATTGTTTAGTTTTAAGATGGATAGTGGAAAGAATTTGGAAGCTAATTTGAGTGATTTTAATATCCTAGTTAAGAGCCTTGCTCATAATGGAAAAAAAAATTTGAAGATGAAGACCTTGCTTTGATTCTTTTTGATTCATTACATGATTCCTTTAAGGATATAAAGAATGCGATAAAATACTCTAGAGATGCTCTAACACAAACAATCGTCACTAATGCTTTAAGATCTCGAGAATTGGAGATAAGAAAGAATCTAAAACAAGTACAAGAGAGGGGAGCATGTTTGTAAGAGGAAGGACTGAGAAGAAGGAAAATAACTTCAATAACAGAAGATTCAAATCCAAATCTAAAGCTAGATCTAAATCAAGAGATAAAAGCATTAAGAAATGTTACCATTGTGAAAAATTAGGTCACTTTAAATGAAATTGCTTTGAATGGAAGAAGAAACATAAGGATCACAATGATGATGAATTGAATAATTCAGATGTAGGTTCTGAATTAGATAGCCTACTTGTTATGACTGTGTTAAATGAAGAAGTTGATAAGGAATGTATCTTGGATTCAGGGTGTACTTTCCATATTTGTCCAATATGTTATGGTTTAATAATTACAAAGAAGTTGAACTTAGAAAAGTGTATATGGGTGAAAATAATTCTCAAAGTGTTCTTGGTATTGGTGACATTACCATTAGGATGCACGATGGTATTGTCAGGCAACTGAAAAATGTAAGATATGTCCCAAATCTGAAAAGAAATCTCATTTCATTGGAAATTCTTGAAGATGGGGGACATTCTTTCAAGTCTGATAATAACACTATGAAAGGGATGAATGGATCTTTGGTAATTCTGAAGAGACCTAAAAGAAATGGATTGTACTATCTTATGGGAGAGACTGTTACTCCTAAAGATGCAAAATCTTTGACCATAAT
>CAIGRP010111038.1:0-11356 GCA_903798385.1 Fraxinus cuspidata
GATACGAGAGATTTTTTAGGGTTTGAGTAATTATAATTTAGATAGAAATGAATTAATGTTTAATATTTAAAATGAGATACCTGATTTTTGTATAAATAAACTCCAAACATGATTTTTGAATTGAAAATTTTAAATACCTGTGTGGGTGTAATTTCCTCAACATGGAATCAACATATTAAGCTCTTGTTTGATGGGCATATAATAGAGTTTTGAATAGTAATTTTTTGGAGAATATGCGATTAAAAAGTAAGAAAAATTTGAATTTATTTGCAAAATATGTTAGAATAATGTTAACTAGCAGCATCGGTCATGTGCTGTATATTATAGGTTCAATTAAATTAGTCATTTAATTTTACATTTGAATTAATCCATCATTTAGTGTTATATAATTCCCACCAAAACTATTACTAAACACCAATGGTGATGAATAACATTATTCAATATTTTATTGTGTAAATGTATCATTGAAAATGATAATAAGAATTAAAGAGTTTTAAACTAATGATTGTCAAACGTGGACTGATTTCTTAAGTTTTTTTTTGCTTTACGAAAAACAAAGCCACTGTTTGAAACAAGTTATTGGACCCACAAAATAACAATAATGTTATAAATCAGAGAGAAAATAGAAGATAATAATGAGAAATCTGTTGACATATGGTTCATCCCATGTTTTGATTATAACAAACAAAATATTTTTTATCTCTAACATTTATATTCGAGTCTTCATTGTTACATGTTATGAATTTCATGAAAATCGAGCATTCACAATCAAGTTTGGAAATAATCAAGCACTTGCGCCAAAAATAATCGAAGGGCAAATCAAGCACTTGCGCCAAATTCAAAATCGAGAAACAAATCAATCACTTGCGGCAACTCAATTGAAGATATTAGAATTATATATTTGAACTCAATTGTAAAAGTAAAATACTTCAATTTTTAGCAATGATTTAGAACAAGTTCGCAAGTTAAATTTTTTATGCACAAGATAAACTTTTTACAAAAATACTCGCATAAAAATTATTTCTAATATGACAAAATCATCACTTGATTCTTAAACTCTTTACCAATAATATTTATTTTGAAAAGATAAATGAATGTGTCCCTCAAAAATTATACTTGTTAAAATAATCAAGAAAATAGAAAATCAGAAATTTCTGTGCTGGCGGACGTCCGATGGAGCTGGCGGACGTCCAGTGGCCCCAATGGTCAAAATTCTAACCGTTCTGATTTTTTACGCACAAATGCTAGTTTCAGTCATCCAATCAGTAACGGACGTCTGGTGGGGGTCGTCCTGTTGGTCAGAACTTTTGCATTTTGACTGCTATAAATACCGCATTACTTTACATTCGATTACACACATTCAAGAGCATTCAAGTGAGATATTTTGGGCAAAAGTTGTATGAATTTCTCATTTCATTTATTATTAAATCGTTTTAACTTTGAAAAACTTTTGATCAAATCAACTTCAAAAATCATCCTACACACCAAAGTTTTTTATACTTGACACTTGAATTTCGTTCATTGCTATTTATTAAAGTGTTAGCCTATTTCTCTCTTTGTACTTAATTGTGATCGTATCAATTATTAAGAGTGAAATTTCAATTTGTAAAATCAATTCTCTTTAAACATATGGGTCTTGTTGAGGTTTCGTAAAGCTCAACGTTGTAAAATGNGCTAGAGAGTTTGGTAATGGAAGACGTAGATCATTGTGTTGGATCAAACCTCCATAATTATACCATTTGCATTCTCTATCCCTCTTTACTTATTGCTTTCTTGTTCGTGCTTATTATTTAAATTAATCTATCTGATTATTTTGATTATTGATTAATTTTTGGAAAAAAGTTTTAAAAATCAATTCACTCCTCTCTTAGTTAGCTATCTTTGGACTATCAAAATCGATAGAAAATGATTATGGATATAATGATATTATGCTAATAATTTATAGGGCTGCAGATGGTACATTGACATTCACCAGTAAACTTACCATTTACAGCACTCTCTTTGAATTTCACATTACAAAATATCTACTTTGTTAAAATTTTGTCAAAAAAATTTAGTGGGACAAAGCTTAATCAAAGGAAAATAATACAGTTGTTCCCCCTAATTTCAATCCATGTATCTATTCGTCCTTATCTTGTATGTTAGTGTTTTCAATATTGCAATCCTTAGTCTTCAAATAACACCGTCTTCATACGAGATATTTATCAACATTTATGACTGTAGTAACATAATAATTAGAAAAATAGCTCTTGTTGTTATCTTCGAGAATCTCATACATATCAGAGTATTATTTTGAGGGTAATGTCTTATATGTTATGGACATTCATAACACAAAAGATATGTTTCGTTAAGATCTTATTAGGAAAAATCATGTGAAAAAATTCAAATGAATTCTTTTAAACAAGCTACAAAAGTCGTCTCATTAAAAACATTGTCAAGAAAATTCAATTGGACAAAACTTTGATTAAAAAAAAAAAAAAGAAGTGTACAATGCGTATTACTCTCCCTCACGATAATATCATTTGAATTATGTTTGAAACATATTAAATCTTTCGAGAATTGTATTAAATTTATAAAAAAACAAGTTGACTATAATAACATTTATTATATACATATCAAATTTCATGCATTATCACGCTAAAAAGGTAGAGACTCGTGATTACATTTACCATATGATAATTTATCTATTCATACAATTTTTCGCGAAATTCATTATGTAAAAATTTATTAAATTCATATTACAACTTTACTTTTTCCATTTTCATTTTACATAAATATACATCTTTAGATGTTCAAATTGTAGATCTCGAAACTTTAGGTTTCTCTAGTAAGTTCAGTTTTACTAAAATTTTAAAAAAGTGCAGAAGAGTCCGAAAATAAATTATTGAAATGATAATTAGCACATAATGTCTATGTTCTTCACTATTATTGTGAAAAACGTCAATACTTTTCATTATTTTTTTTTTGCATTTTCACCTTTATGTACACATTTGATTGCACAAGCCATCATTTCTATCAATAAAGAATTAAAAGCAACCATAGTCCCAATTTTTTTTAAAAGAATGCAAACGAATTCCAAATAAATTATGAAAAAAATATAAATAAAAAGAATTAGAAATTATTTTTTTAAAAAAAAGTGTAAACGAGTCCCAAATAAATTATTAAAAAATAAAATAAAATAAATATTTAAATAGGAGGGTATATTGTTATTTTCGCATTTTTAATGAGAAGTTGAATGAAAATAAATAGAAATGATGGTTTGCGCAAACAAATGTGTAACTAAGGTGAAAATGCCAAAAAATGAAAGTTAATGATTTTTTTCGTAATAATAGTAAAAGATGTGGACATTATGTGCTAATTACTCTTTTAATAATTTATTTAGGACTTGTTTTCACTTTTTTTAAAAAAAAATTGAGACTATGATTACAATTAGCTCTTTTTTCTTTTTTTCATTTAAACATACAACTTTTAATTGAGAAAATGAAAGAAAATGATATCTTGCTCAATTAAATGTGAAAATAAATGTGAAAATACCAAAACAAAATGAAAGGCATGTATGTTTTCACAATAATAGTGAAATGTAAAGATGTTATGTGATAATTACCCTCAAATTAATTGGAAACGTTTAACAAATAATAAGGTTAAAATATTTATTAACATCTCAACTAACACTTATTAAAAAATTGATATTTATGATCACTGGCGTTGACAAAACACACCATCTTAATTGTATAATCTGAAAATTATACTCATAATTTGAGCAGCAATTTCGCACATTTTAGATTGTAAACACCATGTAATCGTTTGGTATTTATATCAAATCTATTAGATACAAATAATACTTAGATAGTCAGTGTGGAGGGTGACAAAGCCCATTTATCACCTTGATTAATCTTTAGAATATGAAATAATACAATTTGTGAAAGAGAACAAATATCATATAGGATTTCATTTGATTGAAGAATCTTCTGATTTTTCGTTGAATATTCATTTGAATTTTTAATCTCACATCGTTATTGATCCAGTAATGATCCAATTAATCATGTCAAACAATAAAGTCGAATTAAACTTTTAGTTCAATATAAAATATAATTCAATTATTTAATTTTGAAAAGTGATTAAACATTATATAATCATATATCATTCAAGTAGTCAAACTAATTAGTGTCATCGTGAATTAATTATATGTTTTACTTTATGGATAAACATTAATTCAAAATTATACATTATTCGAAATATGTGTTACTCGAGAGCACGTTGTATTTTATTATTACACTTTCAAAAGTAATAAGTCAATATTCTTTTAAAATATTGAAAATTATAATCATGCTCTTCGGGAGTAATCAAATATTATTATAATAAATTATATAAGAATTTACTCTTAAAAAATAGAGATATAATTTACATTATATCGTATATTACTATGCTCTTTATGAGCAAGTACAATCTAATTGGAATATTTGTTTATAATAGTGTGCTGCTTCAGGAATGCCAATAAACTATTATTTAGAAATATTAACTCTACGTAAGTGTGTTATCTAGCATATATTTTGCTTCTTCAAGAGCATTGATAAATTATTATTATAAGATATTTACCTGTATAAAGATTTACTATTTAGGAGCAATAAACATAATATTTTTCTAGAATATTAATTATAATGTTACGCTACTTTAGGAATAACGACAATATATATTTTGTGAATATTTATAGATCTTATAAAATTACAAATCAGATCTATGTTATTGTATTCAATAATTCGAATTTAAAATTATGTTCTACGGGGAAAAGAATTAGCGAGTACAAATTATAATAAATATATCAAGATTTAATTAAAACCATATAATTTTAATTCATATAAAGACATGCATGGTAAAATCAAAGTCATAATTGCACTGAATATCATGGAATAAAAAAATAGCTAATTGAGATTAGTGAATAATTAGCATTAATTACAATAAAATAATTAGGTATAATTACTATATTATAACAACGGAATAGAAAGATGAATCTGTAATGATATCACAACAATTATGCAAGATTTAAAAGTTGGCAAAAAACGGAAATTTGGTAGAAGAATGAAACACGCGGCAATTGAAAAAAAAAATTGCTTATTGATAGGAAATTGACGACCTGAACAAGCTAGAATGCCACCAAAAAATTAATACAAAAGCCAAAAACAATTAATTGCTCGTTGAAGTTGGAACTCACACAATTGTTTTGAGTTATTCACAAGTAACGGTTGCTACTCATCTTAAAAATCGACATAAAAGCATGAAATAATGATTGTTGCTAACTTGTGAGAAAGACTGAAAAATTGTGAAACGTATTACCAAATTAATTTCGGTATAACAAGTTTATAAAAAATGTTCACATATTACCAAATTAATTTTGGTACACGAGAGATGATGATTATGCTTATAAAAATTATTACATTCTCACTAATTCACTTTGATTTTGAGATAATTGTGTTGATAACGTTTTATAAATTAGAGAGAAAAGAATAGAGAAAAATCAATAAACTTGTGTGTTTTAATAAGAGCAAAAATCGTATATTTATATGAAAAGATTATGGATACAATGGTAATAATTTGAAAAGATTATGGATACAATGGTAATAATTTATAGGGTTGTAAGGGTATAATTGTCATTTACTAATAAAATTACAATTTACAACAAATGACACACTTATCGGAATTAGACTTTCTACAAAGTTAATATTCGAATTGTATAAAGTTTTGATTTTTTCAAAAATAAAATAAAAATTATTTTCTTCTTCAATATTTACGTAGTTGGTTTGTATTTCTTTGTACGACATATAGTTTTGCTTCTTCATAATCATAGTCATAAACTTAGTCAACTGTTATTATAATCCAGAATATTCTTTTAGGACACTGAAATTCGCGACATTATACTTTTTGAGAGTATTAACACAATATTTTCTATAATATCGATATGGATAACTATTATTATATTTTAAAAGAAACGCCATAATATTCTTACAAATAAAATCGTGCTTCTTCAATGACGACAACATGATATTTTAGAAAATTGATATTCACATATGTGTACTTCGTCGGGTAACAAATTCTTCCATGTATATATAAAGTCGGTAAAATAAATGGTTGCTCACTAAATTTTAATTGGATTACTACTTACTCTCTCAACTTTAAAAGATTTATTAATGCTCAATTATCTATCAACGTATTTCTCATCCACATTCGTTAAGATTTCGGTGCTAACTCTTGATGAGAAATTTAACATGACAATAAGAATCCTGGATGGCAATCTCACGATGTTAAATCAGTTCACCTCAAATAAAACTTCTCACCTCGAAAAATACAACTTCGATTAATTAGAACTAACATGATTTTGGAATAGGCAAAAGAAAACATAGTTTCAGCAAAATCTCGAATCAGATTTAACTTTACATTTTCTTCTCCATGATTACCCACTATAAATCCAACCAAGACCTTGAGTTTGAGGTGGCATAACTCGAAAGTAATTTGATACGAAAGCTCGTCTCTTGATAAATCGAGTATCCACGAATCTTTCAACTAAAACTGATTATTGGAGAAGTATACCCAGGCAAGGTTAGTGAGATGTCCAATAGTTGCCGGTAGCTTTCCGGTGAACTTACTATTTTCAGGGGTTGTATTGGCGAAAATTGGGAATGAGTATGAGTTGGTTCCGGTTTTGGGGGTTTCACTGAACCATATTTCTCCTTTTGAAGTCACGTTTGGGCAAATAATTTGAGGGGTTTTTTTTTTTAATATGGATAGAGCATTTTATCTTACTTGGGATAATTTAACGCCATGCCGCCAACGAGGATTTATGTCAACAACGTGGTCTTTTTCGTCAAGAGTTGGTGAGAGATTTTTAACAAGTGGTGGATGCGAGATATGTTGATAGATGTGTGAGTATTGAAAAACCTTTTAATGTTTGGTGAGTAATTAGTAATTTGACTATAGTTTGGTAAGCATTCATCAATTTTACCTTATAAACTCGTATCTTTTCACGAGTATCATTTCAATATTATATTGATGCGTTTACATTGATTTCTGCATGGATAACATAGCCAATAAATCGTGGCTCCACTTACATCCATGTAGTCTATTTTCGGTACACTTGGACAAGCTTTTAGGTGCAGGTGGCCTTCTCCGAAAGTGGGGGAGGTAACCATGAATACTCCAACAATCAACTCGGTCAACATGTGTAAATATATTTGGTTGTGTGACATGCGGAAGACGTAAGCCATAATAGTGCTTGGGCACCGGGGCATATGAGAGAACAAATGTTGGGAGAGAGCAATATTACTATTGGGAGGGTAAAATTTCATTATATTCACATGATACTAAGCCCCAGTTTAATTAAAAATTAAAATCTAATTTTTTATCAAAATCAAAATCAAAAATTAATTTTAGTTACATATTTTAGGATCCCACAACTTTTAAACAACACATTTCAATATTTTATCAAAATCCGCTAGAAATCTAATTTTAATCTCTACTAAATAAGGGCTAGGTGTGAGCTTTTATAATAAAAGAAGATAAATGATTATTGTTTGACGAAAAAATAAATGGTTTCATCCTCATGGTCAAGGCGTTTTCTCCTAGATGTCAGTCTATCAATCCCAAATTCAAGGGTATTTAATGATTCTGAAAAGTAAACATCATATAGTCTAGGTCTGACCTCTAAAAAATAGATTGATAAGTTGATCGTGAGGCATCTTTTGTAGAGATATTACATCAATCATTCATAGGAAGACTTTGTACAGGAGGTGAAGTGGGATACATATTTTCTCACTAAAAAGGCTATTTGGCTCAAATTTACTTTGCAATAAGTTATAACACCTCTCATAGACTATGGAGGGTCGGCCTCTAAATGTCACTTCAGCTGAGGTGATGCATCACTTCGACTATCTCAATATATGGCCTCGATTAGGCTAGGTAGGATAGTAATGTAGAATGTAAACTTGATTGAGCTTGCTAGTTGGCTGTCATGTGACCGTTATTTGGAGTCTTGATGAGTGTGATTTATTTATCATATTAATACTACTTAATCTTAATATTTCGCTTGATTCTTAGAGTTTTAAAAATTTTTTATTTTTGTTTTCGTGTTATTTTATAGATTATATGAATTGGTGTGAACGGTCAAGAATTGAATAAAGGAGTTATATAAGCATGAATTAAAAAGAAGTTGATGTTGATTTGGTGAAACTTGACGATTGGAGGCTAAATTGAAAGAAATAGGTGAATAACAACGAAAAAGGTAAAGATCCAAATGTTGGGGACTAAAGTGTAAACACTTAAAAGTTGTGTTGGACCCCACGATGAAAATGTGAGAATGCAGGAGTCAATCGGATGTAACTAGAAGTCAAAAAGAAGCGAAATATGATCAAGATATCTTCACAAATCAATTTTCAACGCACAAATATTTCCAAATTTCTAGTCGAAGATTGAGGCCATTTTTTATATAATAAACGTTCAAATTGGAAAAAGTTATCCGAATTAAAGTCGTAGTCCTTTCAATTATATTTCTAATCCACTTTGAATCACCTCAATCAGATATCGGGAGAAAAAATTATGATAAAAATATTGAAAGATGCGCAGTGCTGAATTTTTACCCAAAAATGGGTGGGGGCGCTGCTGGACGAGAAAAATGAGTTTTGCATATTTTGGTCTTTTTTTAATTCACAGTCCAACCTTAACTCTTCCAATACTTCATAATAATATAAATACAACCCTAAATACCAATTTTCGACTAGAATTGGAGGGGACATGATTCAAGAAATCAAAGAGATAAAGACAACTTGGCAAAGAAGATTGATACAACAATCCAAAAAAGTAATTTTATCTTTCTTCTTTTCATACTACTCTTTATGAATTGTATAAATTTTATGTCTCATATCACGAACTAAACAATTCTTCTAGGGTTTAGCCAAAACTTGAAAATATGATTTGATTTTGTTTTAGTTATTTTCTATGAAAATTTCCTTCTCTTTTATTTGTGTTAATTGAAAATTAATTAAGTGATTAGATGCTAAGCAATTTCGGCACTCGAGAGAGGGGAATTTAGGCGCGATCATAACCCTCGAATCAAAGAAACCAAGAAGGGAATCCCGTTGAGTTCTTCCGCTTTCATGTTGTAATAACACAACCTAAATTTTATGGGTTTCGAATGAAAATATAGAATTTCTGAAGTTTGTTCCATCTAAGAACCACGATCTTGATAAATCTTGATTTTAATTGGGAATATAAATATTGGAGTTAGTTGTAGGATTAATTTTACCCTGCACTCGAGAGAGGGGGGTATAATTACATTATGATTCTTGTTTATAAATATGAAAAATTGATTAGAGATAACTAGATTTTTGAAAATCATATTTGATAGTTAGGTGAAATCATACATTGGGTTCTCCTATATTGATTAATTCATATAGTTTGCATTTATTCATTGAATTTGTAATTGTCATCCCTAATTTAGATAAAACATTGACTTGAAAATTCATTCATCTAGATAAAATAGAGGCTACACAATTATAATATTTAATATAAAATTAAATAACAATCTCCGTGGGTTTGACACTCATTCATATATTACAAAACTTGACACCGTACACTTGCGGTGTAATTTATGTTGTATAAAATGTGTGACAAGTCTTAATAGAGGAAGCGTAACAAATAATAATATATCATCCCATTTGGTACTGATTAAAATCTTTTAATTTAAATCAAAGTCAACAATTTATTTCAACCACATATTTTATGGGTTTTAACAACTTTTCAACCACACATTTCATCAACTTCTATCAAAATTTAATAAAAATATGATTCTAGCCCCTATTTGATACACATTCTTATAAAAATTCATTATTTCAAAACTCATTTTCAATCACACATTATTCAATAAAATATTATTACATGTAAATTCAAAACTTTTCCTTATTTTTTAACCACATATTTTTCATTACATCATATCATAAAATGCATTTTCTTCTCCATAATATGTATCAAACACCTCCTTAATCTCCACCAAACAGTGGTTATATATGTGTGTGTGTGTGTGTGTTTTTTTTTTCAAGAGCAACGATACAATATTTTGTTAAGAGAATTTAACAAAATATATTAATAAATGACTTATTTACGAACATAACTAGTATGAAATCATAACCAAGAAATTGTATCTTAAAGATTGAGCGACATAAGTTACAGACAAAGGCAACTTATGCATGAACTTTGGATAGGATTTGATCAGAGGGCATCACGCCAAGATTAATCTAATTTTCAGAGCCAGAAAATCTTATATACAAAAATGAATTCGAGCTAATAAATATATGGGAAAATTGTAGCAGTGGTCTCTAACTTTTCCAATTTTTGTAGTATTTATCATAATATTCATTTTGTGTTAGCGAATGTCCCTAACATTTCATAAATATATAGCTAGAGTCCAAATTGATGGAAATATCCATTTGATCTCTAGTTGACCAAGAAAGTCAAAATTTGATTCATTTTAACTAAATTAAATGGGGTAAAATGGTACTTTGCATTTTTCTCATATTAAATAAGTTAAAATTAAAAACCCAAAAAATAAAAATAAAAATAAAAATATAATCCCACCCTACCTCACCTCACCTCACCCCAACCCAACCCAACCCAACCCAACCCAACCCGCCACACTCCCCTAAATCAAAATTTGATGAGCTCTCTTCTTCTCCAACTAGACATACAGAAAATCATCACCACCGCCACCTTCGACCACCACCACCACCACCACCACCACCACCACAACTCCCACTCACCACTTTCTACGTCCACTACTTTTATATGAAACTAGAAATCAAATTCATCTCTATCAAACCTATAAATCAAATCCCTCCCCACCCAAAGATTGGGATTTGAAATCACAAAAGCTGCATCAATTGTTTGTCCCATTTTTTTTGTTGAAATACCATCATCAAACTGGACGCCTAGATTGTGGGAGTCGATTAGTGATATTTCGCGATGGTTGGTGTGATTGAAGGATGAGTTGTCGATAATTTTTGAGTTCGTGATTTGGGGATTTTGGGTGGTTATTCCGACGAAATCTGATGGAGTTAAGGCTGGTAGTTAGGTGGGATGTGTAGGGGGAATGAGGGATTTCCATTGATGTGTAGATCCGACGGTTTGGTATGTGTGCCGACGATGGAAAGGCTGATTTTTGCAGATTCGTTCATTTTGATTTTTAATTTGGGTTCCATTGGAGTGGGGAAGATGGTAGCGGAGGTGGTTGTGGTTGTAGATTTGGTTTTGGGTGAGGTTTGGGGGTGGGCGTGAATGAGTGCACGGGAAGAATATAATGTTGGAAAAATTGTGGGGC
>CAIGRP010111042.1:0-26351 GCA_903798385.1 Fraxinus cuspidata
ATATAGATAAGTTTTATCTAGTTCAAAAAGTCTATTTCATTCCAATTGTAACTTTTATTTTAGACTCTATAAATACTGGTCTTGATTCTCAATAAAATAAACAAGTCTATTGACTTCTCTTATTCTTTTCTCTTTTCTCTCTTTTTATAACAATCACCCTTTTATTGTTGCTATTTACAAAATTTTGCCCTTATTTAGTGCAGCTAAAAATCAGAGTTTTAATATATTTTAATAAAAATTGATGAAATATTTAATTAAAAAATGGTAGGTTCAATGAAATATGCGGTTATAATTAATTATTGATTTTGACTTAAGTTTTTATCGAGGTTATAATCGACACCAAATAAGGGATTTACAACACTTTGAATCCTTGACCATTGTTTGGATGGAATAAAAATTATATTTTTTTTTTGTAGATTTTGATAAAAACTGATAAAATATCTTATTAAAAATTGTAGATTCTTTGAAATATGTGATTAATAGTAATTGTTAACTTTAACTTAAATTTTAATTAAGACTTTAATCAAACACCAAATAGGGGATTTACAACACTTTGCCCCTGTTTGGATGAGATAAAAAATTAAAATTTTTTGTGGATTTTGATAAAGTTGATGAAATATGAGATTAAAAAGTTACAAGTTCCATAAAACATATAGTTAAAAATAACTTATATATTAATTTGATTTTTAATCCGAACCAAACAATCTTGAAACTTAGCCCTGTTTGGGGCACCATAATTTCAATTTAAATAGTATTTTTTTTTGAAAATGCGTGGTTTAAAAAAAATGAATAGTTTTTAAATTTACGTATAATATTATTTTTTTATAAAATGTGTGGTTAATAAGAAGAGTGAAAAAAATGAATTTTAATTTAATGGGGGCCAAACATGATTTTATTTCTAATTGCAGGCACTGGCCTACATAAATTGATAAAGAAAAGTATTTTAGGGTGTGTATGAGCCACATTATTTTGAAAGAATATATTTTGTAATAGTAGATTGATGGAGAATGTGTGGTTAAAAATAATGAAAAGTTATTGATGTGATGGAAAATATTATTTTATTAAAGAACGTGTAGTTGAAAATGAAAATTTTATTGTGACTCAAACAGAAGCTTAATATATTTACTATTTTTCCAATTATGAAAATAATATGGATCAAAATGATAGGATTCTAATTTTTGGGAATCGGGATGTAAATGTCACAGAAATTGATTTATTGAGATAACAAAATACCCCCGGATTTAAATACATGTGTACTGACTATAATATAAGAGTAATGATATTCATTCTCATTGGGGTTGAGTCTCAGTCTATGTGACAATTATATGACATTAAATGATAGATTCGCTTAAATACAAAATCATATGACCCATTTAATTGAGTCTATCATTTAATGTCATATAATTGCCACATATATTACGGCTCAACCTCAGTAGGTATGAATAACATTATTCATAATATAATTATTTTATTTTATAATTAAGGGGTATACACCTTGGAATGAGACTTAACGTAGAGTATAAATTATAATATATACTATAACAGAATTAACACGAGACGTAAGTTAAAATCATTGTCGGACTATATAATTTTCAAAAAAGAAAAATAAATAAAATTTAAATACATGTCGAAAAATTTCATAAACTATAATTGCGAAATTTTCTTTAATAGTCAGTTAAAAGTTGAAATTTAGCATATTTGACAAAAAAAAAAAAAAAATTCGCACCTTATTTTTTCCTATTTGTGTAAATTGCCCTTTAATTTTACTCTCTCAACATTTTATTTATTTTAAATAACCAGGCCAGCTGACAAGTCCCTATGGGACATCGGACTGAACTGACCAAAATTAGATTAGGCTAATTTCAATCTAATTTTTTCTTTTATTTTTGTTCGAATTAGTTTTCTCGAACAGACCAACTTATTTTGAAACCATCCGTTTTTTTCTATATTTTTAAACA
The DNA here is from genome assembly GCA_903798385.1 of Fraxinus cuspidata. Taxonomy (NCBI): domain Eukaryota; kingdom Viridiplantae; phylum Streptophyta; class Magnoliopsida; order Lamiales; family Oleaceae; genus Fraxinus; species Fraxinus cuspidata. Next base: position 1,959 of record CAIGRP010111042.1, read on the forward strand.
TGCTATATATACATCTTTTTTTTTTTTTAACATCAACTTTGACATTCTTTCAAATTACGCTTATTATAGCCTTTGATTTTTTTCAACACCTTCTTACATCAGTGGTCAAATTTTGACACACAGGGAAGAATGTCATTCTTAATATAAACAACAATGTACATCTAAATTAATTCTTATATTTTAGACCAAATAAGCTAAACAATTAATGATAACGATGTCTTTTGGATAAATTTTATGGGGAACAATACTTCCATTTCAATGTCAATCAAGTTGACTGTGCTTCAATTTTGTCCAATCGAGCTAATACATGTTTTAATTTTATTTCGGTTAAGCTGACCATTATTTGGCACTTGGCAGTGTAGAACAAGTACGATTTCACTGAAATAAACGACGACAAACATTTAATTGAAATATAATTACCTAATTAACACTACAGACAAGCCTTTGCCTAGTAGTGAACTTTTTTTTCTCTTTTCATTTAATTATATAACTTGTTTCATTTCATCATAAAACTTTTTAAGTTCACCTTTAAGTCCATTTTGCCCACCTCATACTTACCTATAATGTTGTGTAGAGCTATCGAACTGAAATATAGTATTACACTATTTCTTGAAGGAGTCGCAATACATCAGCAAACTACCTAATCGACACATCCAATCACCAGTCAAACAGAACCTACCCCTATACATGCCACACAATTTGTGACATACAATTTGTGAAATGCGAAAAAATAAAATAAAATAATAATAATAATTGTAAGAATGCTTTCCTATTTAAAGTGAAAAGGGTTTCTTTTCTTTATGCTGCAAACAAATTTTTTTTTTTTTTAATATTGGGTTAAGGGCGTGGGGGTTGAGAATAACAGAGTTACTGACTTGGGAAAGGGTAGAAAAACGAAAAAAACTCATTCTTTCCTTCCAGGCGTGTTGGCTATTGATTAGGTATGTGATACAATTACACAATATCACATTCGTGTGGTCTCTTCCCCGATAACGACGACTTTGGGATGTCAACTACACAAAAATAGTCGAAAAAGAATACACTAAGGCGCTCTTAAGCTATCCTGACGCCTTAGAGGAATACCTTCTTCACCAAAACCATTTTCCTCATCAACGTGCTTCGAAAGTCGCACAGCCATAGTCGTGGGACCTAGATTACAATTGTCATCACAAAAAGTCAATTCAATATTTAGAACAGATTGCGAAGTAGAGCATGTAAGGCTAATCTTAAAAAGTTTATTTTGAAGTAAATATGTTTGTTTTGGACTTTCGCATGTTTCGATGGACTTAGATTAGGACATTTTTTGCTTTGCTGCTTCTTTTTCTCTTGCTGCTGAAAGATTAGTCCACCTTTGTAGCATTTCAACGAAGCGAAACATAACCTTATTCAGAGTGAATCAAAATATTCACCAAGGCATATCATGGGGCGGGGTACAATCTACAACTATAAAGCCCACAAGAAAGAGTACATCACTTACCATCAACCATATCTTTTGTTTTGTGAAGAAGAAAAGTTCCAGAAAGAATGGTCACAAATCCACACATTTCTGTAACAATCTGGGTCGGATTCTGCCTGTCCCAGTCCTGTCCATATAAGCAAAAGAACATTGTCAATCTTAATTGAGACCTTTGAAATTTCACAACTCTTTGCTTTTTCTAGGTAAGAAGTAAACATTACCTCCACATATAGATAGCAACTGTACTGAATTTTAAATTGTACAAGATGCAAGTCACAAGCAAACCTAAATAACCAACATCCAGATGAAGTGCGGTGAAATAGTGTTAAGTTTAGAAAATAACTACATAAAAGGTAGTGAATTATGCCAAAGAATCACAAGGGACTGGTACTTAACATACAGACAACAATGCAATGGTGATGTTATGGGCCGATGTTTTTGTATTTCTCCATTCCCCATACCCAAACACACGCACACATAAATAAGTACCTGAAGAAAAGGGATGGCTGTTCTCCAATATCAGAATTACTTTGTTTTTGCCAACACAGCATTGAAAAGGTTAAAATATCAATCTACTTTATATGTGTTTGAGCCTTTTTTTAAAAAGAAAAATTGACAACAAATGTTTTAGAGGCCAAAGCAATCTTGTGAAAATTGAGCGCACTTTGTTTTTCCAAATTCTATACTCATGGAACCCATCCAAGTAAAGAAAAAAAAAAAGGATCAGAAAAACGATTACCTTGAACATGATCACACTTGCCAATATTGTTAAACAAGTGAACATAACATAGTAAATGGGTGAAACTACAGCTGTGTTGAATGTGTCAAGAGCCTGCATTCAAAATTCACCAAATATAAGAATTGAAAAGGATATGAACAGAAAACCATCTAAAACAATATATTGCCACATCAATACCAATCAAAATTTATGCAATCGAAGCCTAATAGCAGTTGGTATAAAATATAGATGTACTCCAAATTTAAAGAAAAAGAGGGAAATGGTTATAATTGTCAAGTGTGTATTGATTCTCTCCCCTCAATCTAAATACCTTGCCATGTCAGATTGAAGCTATGCTAGGTTTGATCCTCAAGTGTTCGGACATCCTATGAAATTATATTTTTTAAAAGGTTGGATTGGACAATAAGATGTTTGAGCCCAACTGGTGGAAAATCAAGGAACTAAAACTTTAAAATAGTGTATACAATGGCCACAACTGCCACTTAGCTTACAGACCTAAGTTTTTATTATTATGTTGGCCAGATTTTATGCTTCTCTCAAAACATAAAAGTTGCGAGTTGTAAGCTCATTACGCATCAACAAGTAAAGAAAGAAATTGTTCACAAAGAAAAATATCTTCACCTTATTCAAATAATTCATTTGGGTAAGCACGCAAGAAATGACAACCAAAGCAAAGACCCATGTCTGTGGATATATTAGCTGATTCATTCCTGATAGTGTCAGTTTCAATGCGATTCCAAGTGCTTTGACACTCATGACCTGCCAGAGATATTCCAGTGATTTTAACAGCCATAGAGAACCACGACCAGTTTGCTTTTCTTTTTTTTTTTGGTGTGGGCGGGGGTGTGGATTGAACTAGGAAGAAATCTTATAAAAAATAACACAACCTACCGACAATGAACCAACTAACGAGCAAACACCAATGTAAACCATTATATGAGTTTGGCCATATTGTGGGATATAGTGAAGTATTAGAATGAGAGAGATTGCTACCACCAGAGTTGCATAAAAGAGAAAAGCTGCAGGAGAGATGCAGTTGTTAAGCTCGGTAGATCAAATGTGAAAACGAGAGAAGCACATAGCAAATAAGATACGCAAAACCAAGTCACCTGGCTCAGTAGCAAGGTCCCATACTTCTTTCACTGATTCAATTTCACGCTCTTGTGGAGCATGGAGAACAATAGTGGTGGAACCGACAACACATAAAGCACAACCAAGAACACCAAAAATGTGTAGCTTCTCCCGTAGAATAATGTGTGCAAGGACAGCGCTGCAACAAACTCACATTGATCAGTACCTAAAACAAGGTATCATATTTAGTTAAGATCTGTGGCATAATATCATGCCTGATAATAATGCTGAGTGCACCAAGAGGGGTAACCAGAATGGCTGGTGCAAATGCATAAGCTGCAAAATTTGCAATTTCTCCAACAATCACTGTTGCAGCAGCAAATGACCAAAAGGGGTTTCAGTTTCAGTAAAATTACACCAAAAGAAACTTGTACTGCAATACGAGGGAACTAAAACTTTATGCCATAATTCTGTATGTATTATGTTAAAGAAGTACGAAAGAGAGAAAAAATTGTGAACTGAAAATGGAAGATATCAATAAGGAGGAGAACTAAACATGAGCATGATGAGAAAATAATGAAAATCAATCCTATGTATGAGATGGAGAGTGAGTTAGTGAACAATGGATCTGTCCTTCAAGTTTTTAGAATGAGTTGGGGAACAAATTGGTGTATGTTATATGACATTATCCATTAATTAGATCAAGCAGGCAAACACGTTCGGTTTTCCTTTTGGTTCCAGTAAGCAGAAAATAAGAAACCAAGAAGAAGTCATCTATGATTACCTCTATGGATAATAGATTCTTTTCTTGTTTAAAATGTGTTCAAGTGGGTGAAAAGTGTCGATTTAATCAAAATACTTCCCATAAAGTGTAAAAATAGAAAAAATAACTCACTTGTTATCATACCCACCCACCATAGTGGCTCATATAGATATGAATACCCTCCAACTCCTGTAGAAACAAAACACAGTAGAAATTAATGGCTAGATTCCAAAAAGGTATCCTGAGGGAGCCAAATAACCAAAAGAAGAACTAATCAAGAAGATATCCCACAACAGGTTCGGGAGAGCATATAAATAAATCACAAAAGTCATGTGAGTCAATGAAAAAATTAAGCACGTCTTAAAGCAAACTTAAAGGCATAGAGAGAAAAGGTATGCTCTCACAATTCGCATTCCTTTTCTCTCTCATCCTTAAATGTTCACTTATAAGCCACCCGAGCACACTATTATACGAGCTTCTAATATGAATTTATCATTCTAAGCTAAGCATTACATCTCCTTACAGTTTCTTAGGTATGTGTTTCAACTTTCAATCGTGCATACATAAGTCAGTGGTGAAAGTAATTGTTTAGTAACTTCTCACCAATTAATATGGCAGTTATGGATTGCTTTGTTAATTGAGAAATTTTGACTGAAGCATTCAAAGCAACAACTGGCAGATTGCCACATTAGAGCTGGAATTTTTTGGGTAGATTCCCTTGTTTTTTTTATATATTTCCCTGTGATTAGAAACACGTCTAACATGTAAAAATTCTATGATTAAAAAATTAGATGAAATCCTACTTGTTTACCAAACAGCAGTTGTGACTTTGAAATCCACCTGAAGCTACATTACGAACCACATGGTATTCAATTATCTGCTTGAGCTAGGAGATTATGATTATTGTGTCAACTAACCAACATATTCTCGAAGTTAAGGAGGAAAGAAAACAAGGAGTAGTGAAATGATCCCTATCCAAAGTTCTTAAAGCTAATGAAGTTAACTTGAGAAAGAGAGCACTGCTTTTTCAGGAACCATAACTTTAGCAATTATTTCCAGTAATGAGGAAGCATTAAAATGTCATTAGGCCGCTAACTTTCCAAGAAATTGACTCAAGATCTCAACAGTTTATTGTAATCACAGTACAATTGCAGCACACCGTTTGTGCAATATCCATACAACTACTTCATTTGCAGAACAAAATCCAATTTGCATCTCCAAATATAATATAAATATACAAAAATACGCATCTTCAACAGTCAACACTTCCAAAATTGAAGTCAAAATGCACATAGAATATAGCTAAAAATGAAGCGTGAATACACAAATTACCAGCCCTGACGCCAGAAGCTCCTGCTTTTTTTAATCCCTTTTTCTTAACAATGAAGCTGGCGCCAATAAAAACACTGGAAGACAAAGCCATCACTAATCCTTTTATGTTATCAGAAGACATCCCCTTGTACGAACCCGATGCCACATCAACCACGACACCCACCTCCGACGCCGCCATTTATACAGTACACAAAACAGATAAAAAACCAAAAAATTCCCAACTATCGCAATCTTATTGCACACTAATAGGGTTAAACAATTGAGTTCCTTCCTCGTCTTAGGCAAGTTTTAACTTCGATCCCAACAAAATCTACCGGGTCTAGGGGATCTTAAATTTAAAAAAGAAATTCGATGTTGTTATATGGAAGATCTACAATTGTCGGCGGTGGAAGCAAAGTTTAATTTGAGGAATTATAAGCTGGAAATGGTAAAGACACAGCTGGGAAACGACGTTAGGTATTTGTCTTTACTCTCAGAATTCTTAGATCGCAGAGAGAGATAGAGGATCGGAGAAGACTCTTCTCCGACTGGGGGTTGAATCATGGAGAGGAGAAACCTTAAAAAATTTACTTCTCAAGTTCTAACTGAATTTTTGTCAGGAGACGCCTTTGGATAAAATTATTTCTTTTCCTTGTCACTGGGAAATTTGCAGCTATGGTCCCAATGCATTCACAACAATAGTAGCTGGGTCCCATTCTATTATATTTTAGCTCCTATTTGGTAGAGAAGTAAATTTTGATAAAAGTTGATGAAATGTGTGGTTGAAAGTTGTGGATCCCATTGTTAATTTTAACTTGAAATTTTAATTGAATTTTAATTCAAATCAAACGGGGGCTTATTTTCTCTCCCTCTTTTCTTCTTTTAACAAAGAGTTTGAGATTTTATTTTCAGGACATTCAAGTTCGAATCAACCGAGGAAATAGTAGCAAGTGTCTGACATTATTTACTTGAAAAGTGCTAGAACATCAATAAACTAGTATACCGCTTTCCTATAGTGGAATTCGATAGTTAATCCAATTTAAAATTAAGTTCGTGTTGGTCCTCATTTTTTAAATTTTTTTTTCAACTCATTTTAATTCATCCATTTTTTGGGATTCACAATTTTTATAAACTTTTTAACAATTTATTTATATAAAAATCTAATTTTTGCCCAAATCAAATAGGAGCTAAATAGCAAGTAAATTGTGGGCTGCAATATCATTTCAAAAATGGCCAAGAGATGCCCTCAATCAATCTTGTTGGCACCATTCATCCCAACCTTCCAACTAATTAGCGCAATTCGTCCTCTGTCCATTTTAGTCGCTAAATCGAATGAAACGAAAGAATGGGCCACTTACTTTCCAAAATGCAACTAGAGTTCAGATGGAAAGAAAAGCACATAAAGGAATCGAATGACTAGAATTTGTTTCACTACCATAATATGGGTAGAATAAGAATCTGGTATTGACCTTATAAGAAAATTTACTATAATAAGACGAGCATGCTAGTATAGCTAAATTGTAAATCAGCACGACTAATAGACATGTATATTTTTCAGTTTAGTGCCCTATGACACTTATAAATTCGTATTAAATATATTATTTCACAATCAAATGAATGTAGAGACTGACAACAAAAAATACAAATGCGACATAAGAGGTTGAAAACTGATATATCTAAAACATTATTTTGTTTACATAACAATTTGGATATTATTATCTTTTAATCTCAATAAATATTACTCGTGACATCGTACACATACTTCATCAACCACACATCATCTATCATGCGCAAACATAAATCGAATGACAAAAGTAAATGTAGAGGTCAAGGTGAAATAAATTGGAGCTGGGGGCTTCTATGGAAATTCTCCCATCATCTCTTTTCACTATACTTTGGAGGCTTCGCCCCCAACACTGATTACTGAAACACTTCCACGCGCCAATCAATAACCAAGAATTCAACGATGGCGAAACGATCTTCTTCCTCCTCATCTCTCCTCATCTCTCCATTCGCTCTCTTCCTCCCGAGAGGTGACAATCTTCTATACCTAATTGCCCTTCTCTCCCTCTTCTCCCTCCTCGTTCACCGCCTGACCGCCTCCCCCACAACCGCCCAATCCCACTTCGAAGGCTTCGACGCCGATGAAGATGAAGATTTTGTCCTCGATGAATCTAACGATGCAGTTGTTCCTCCTCGTCGGTCAACTCCCCCTCCCCCCATCTCTCTTTCACAACCCACTTCCGAGTCCCACCACGGTCCTCCTGATTCCGATTCGGATCCCATAATTAAATCGCCGTCATCGGATCCGAATCCGAGCTCGAAGTCTGCTTCTACAGCTTTTGATTACTGGGATGAGGATGAATTCGAGGGGGTTCCTCAACATTCAACCCCAGAAACTCCAGAAATTACGGTATCTGCCACTGGATCGGAATCTGAGTTGAATTCTCAGAAATCGGAAGTACCGGAAGTTGAGATTCCGAGGAAGCTGACGTCGTATTATGTGGAGATTGTATGTGTTTCGTTCTTGATTATGTTTACGATCAATTATTATACAGGGAAGAAAGAGAATGAGAATTTGGCGTTGGCTTGGGCGAGCAAGTTTGCCACCAAAGATTCTATTTTCGAAAAGAACTTTAGCTTGTTGGGCGTGGGTGAGACTGAGGACTCTCCACTGTTGTTGAAGGAGGGGCAGAATGTTTTCAAGTTCTATGCAAGCGGAAGGAGGTTTTGCTCGGGAGTGCTAGCAACTATGGAGCTGAAGAGCAGGCATGATTTGATTTCGAGGTTGTACAACATGGTGGTGCCGTGTAAGGATGAGATTACATTTGAGGTGTACATGAACGATGATGCTATGGATCAGGTGGTTTTTGCATTAGCTAGGAAGAAATTGGCAAAAACAATGCAGAAGGAGGCTGGTGACTTGCAGCGTTTTGCAGGTCTAGTGGCACCTCCAAATGGGAGGAAGTGGGTTGCCGAGGAGTTGCAGGTGGTCTCAGAATCCAAGGAGGTTGCCGGTGATTTGATCACTGATGCTGTGCTTGATCAGGTATGCATTGGTCCGGTTTTGATATGATAATGTGTGTATTTATATCCTTGTGCTTTAGAATGGTTGGATGTTGATTTTGATTGCTTGTTTTGGGTATTCTGCTTAATATATGTGTGGATATGCCTTTACCATTTAAGTATATTAGGTTGGATATTGGAAAATATATTTTTAAACTAGCTGGATACGAAACTATAGTACATTAGAGAAACGGAATATTGGAATTTGAATGATTAAATAAGCAAGGAGAAGACTACAAGGCGTTTGGTTGGGTATGTATATGTGTGTATCTTATCCTTTTGAGTTGTTTGTTTGGCTATGTTATGACAAGTCTCAAGTAAAAGTGGCATCCAGGTCAATAGGCTTGAGTTGAGGTCTTTAAGAATTGTCTCTAGTGCTGTTGATGTGGCATTTGTGCAGGGAACCTATACTGCTTTGAAGTTTAGCAGGAACTGCATGTGTTATTGTTGGTGTAAGTGAAGTTGAAGGCTTGAAAGTGATTGTTTTTGGGGAATAAAAACCTTACTGTGCCAGGTGGCATAAAAAATGTAATGTTCTTTATTTCTTCTTCTCGTTTTTTCCTTTCGGGGTTGGATTCACGTCTCTATCATATAATTTTGGAATATAGAAGATAATTGGTTGTCCTAGATTTTGATTAACCTGCAGAGAAGCAAGACTGTACGTATGAATCTTTGGTATGGTTTGCAGATTGCGTATTGGTGAGAATTAAGACGGATTTGAATAAAGTAGTTCAAATTAATTAGGTTAGTCTTTTTGAGCAAGGACTATAAAAATGTGCACGAAAAGAAGGTACCTTGTGCAGGAGATTGATCAGTGACCACTTCGGTTTTGGTTTTTGTATCTCAATTTTGAGGTAATAATTGACCTAAAATTATATGAATTAAAGTAATTAAAAAGGATTTTCTTTCTTTGCGGTTTCGCTGAGGAGATCAGCCTTGTTATTATAGAGCGGAATAAGAAGATCCAAAATTGGATCCACATATTGATCTCACTAAAGTATGGTACAAGGCTTTGATGAGTAAGATTAGATTAGGATGCATCTTAAAGGAATTGAGAGAAGTGACTATAATATCTCTGTCTAGAAGGATGCAAAATGAATTGAATAGAATTAACCCCAAGCAGTATCCGTGGAACAGAAGCAATTGCACCAATCTATAGGAATCTGGTCAAACTGTATGATTTCAGGCAGCTATGCCTTATCCCTCTTCCAGTATTCAGCTGATGTGAAAGATAATTTGCTGATAGGAGTTGCAATCTTGAGGGGGTTGCATGGAATTGCAATTCGCTTGTGGGAATGATCGCCATTTTCTTAACTAATGCATCACATATTTGCATAATAATGTTCTCGTGTTTGGGACTCAGCAACTTCAGACGTGTGTCATTGTTATCACTACCTTCCTCAGGGTTCAATTAAATGCATGATTGGTAATTGTTTAGGTTTAATTTATAAATATATAAAAATGATTGGTAGATAAGTTGGCAGTACTTTTAGTCCTATGAAATGTGTGGATAAAAATGTTTTTTAACTGTTTGTAAATAAATTATAAACAATAGCCAAACATGCTCTTAATTTCCTGTTTTCTGAAAAAAAAAATAGGAATCAATGGTATGGTACAGTTTAACTTTGTGTTTGTGCCCTGCGATCATGTAGTATATAATTTTTCCTTGTACTTCAGGTCTTCAGCGACAAGGCATTTGAGAAATTTGGAAAGGGTTTCATCTCTATGCATTTTTCTGATAAATACATGGGCTTAAATAAGAAGATGCTGGTGTTCAAGTTTGCTCTCCCCAATGCTAATCACATGGCTGACATGACTCGATTGGTTGCTCTTGTCCCCTATTACATTGACCTAATCGGTCGATATAAGCTCAGCTCACACGTGAGTACAACTATATACCCACATACCATTTCAGCATAATATCATTTATGATTTTTTAAACTTTGACTTGTGTGCCTCAGGCTCGATCTAAAACAGAAGCAGCCAGATTAAAGATTGCTCAAGAGATTCAGAAGGAACTTCAGAACGCCAGGAACGAAGCCTTGCAGAAAAAGAAGGTTGAGCAGAGAAAGAAGTTGGAAGAGACCGAGGCAAAGCTAAGTGCTGAAGCTCTTCGCAAGAAAGAGGCTAAAGAGCGTGCCCGCCAAATGAAGAAGGCCATGCCCAAAATCAAGATGAGTCGAGCTAATTAGATCCTAAGTTATCTTATATCTCAGATACGTCATCCCTCATGTCATCAATTGTTGTCATTTTCTGGAATATGTCCTCTGATTCACTTCTCTTTCCAAGCAAGGGAAGATAGGACTTGTACTGTTCACGTTTGTGTACTTTAGTCATTGGCAACGGTAGACATTATGTGTGGTTTTTCAATGTAACATTAGTTCTAATATGCTAAAATTGTAGGCTCTCTCTTACCTTCATCGCTGCAGTGACAATTTTGAAATTAGTAAGAATGAGATTGAATGAAAGGTCACTTTGACTATTTCTTTGGCCAGCATTGGCTGTCACTGAGTTCGTCGTGAGATTGAGGTCCATAGGATGATGGTGAAGACTCGTTATTTTTATTTTTTAATCTAAAATGTGAAATTTACAATCTTCTACCGAGACAGTTGTTTATACTCGTTTTGTAACACCAATATTTACGGCTCAAATCGTAATGAAATTATTCACCATATTGGCTCATCAGAAGAAGGGACGGTAAACTTTTTCTGGCTTCATAAGAAGGCTGTAATGTTCAAATCGGCACCTGTTAGTCGACCAGTCAAAGCTCAGGCAAAAATAAATAGAAAAATGATACATGGAATAAATCTGATTCTAATAAATGCTTAGTTACCTGAAAGCTTTAGTATCAATAACAGTTCACCAGAAGAAAGTACCGATTTCCAGATTAGCATGGTACTAAAGCTAAATTGTTTCGGTTCATTTCATGAACAAATTCCAAGTCACACATATAGTACAACGTTCTTTCGTGTATCATATAGCCTTCCTTTGATTCCCTTGTATCTTTTCATAAATAAACAGGAGTTTATCTTTGCTGGTAGCTACTACATCATACATTGTAAAAGATACAAGTACGATTCACAGTATTGTATTGTTCATCTATCTTTTAAGTGATGGTCCGGAGACAAAATTCTGAAACTTCTTCTTTAAGAACAATAGCAGGGCTGAACCCACAACTGGACAAGTGGTAATGATTGCAATGTAAGCAAGCAGCCACAGTGATTTCCTGTTCTGGCGCGAAATCTGGTTTAAGCATTTTTTGACGGGAACGGTCATGCCACCGGCATCTTGTTCGTTGATATCAGAGGAGCCAACAAGCTCAATTTTCTCATTTTCTTTCTCTCTAGTTCTGTGATCATTTTCCTCTGCGTGTGGAATGGCACCTTCAGACTTGTTCTGCTTAATATCGTCCTCATGTTTAACTCCTACATCGGCTATTGGTTCACTTCGTACTGCAGTCACCAGCCCATCTTCCTCAACATTCAGATACGGAGCTTGATCAATCAAAGACTCTTGAGGATTGATCAGGGGAACTGCAATCTGCTTAGCACGGAAATAAGCCATACAATACATTAAACTGCATGGTAGAAGTCCACTCTTTGAAAAACAAGTCTGTAAGAAGTACATCCCCTGTTGTCTTAATAAGAAAGAACAGCAAACTGTACCTAAATATTGAGATTCACAATAAAGTGCCAATGGGCCAAAGAAAATGTGATACAAATCGGATGGTTATTGCATCAATTTTAATGAGTTACTACATTAAGAACTTCCCTTTTTTTGTATGAAATGTCAGCACTTCAAATTTGTACCTCACATATGCAAACATTTCTCACATACAAGTTACTTATTTCGTTGCATTGTTTTGAACTGGTTACTTAATAATAACAACATGCAGGGACACTCAAATTTCCTGCATGACCTCATTTTCTTTCCTATCAGGATGATCTGTGTTCGAGAAACCATAAAATTTCACAATTTTGACCATATAACGATATCAATATGTACACGAGTCCGTGTCAAAAAAAATAAACTATAGAGCTTCTGATTCATGATATATTTAAAATCAACTAATGTTCCAAACCTCTTTTTTCCTGTGATACAATGGGCTAGACTGCAGAGCACCAAAAAATTCATCAACTGCTCTTACCCACCTACAAGTGACGGGGGAAAATTACTGGCAAGGACACAGAGGCTTGTTGAGCAAAGAAAAGTCACAAGAACTACAGCTTGTTACACACTATGTAACATTAACACAGAGGCGTGGAAGCACATTATAAAATAAGCAATTGTAATGTATGTTATGCACGTACTACCAGTCGATACTTCCACCAAATGAATGCATTTCCTTCATTCATACAAAATGAAACTCGGCAATAGCCAAGAAACTAGAAATATTCAGTACCTTCCACAAATATTTTTCTGCAAAAACTATATATATAGGCAAGTATATAAAACTTTCTGAACACTGGAATCATTTAAAATGCCAATTACATTTTTCGAAGAGCAAACAGGTCTTACCAGACGCTTTTTGCAGTTATCCCTTCAAAAAATCCTAGGTGTCCTCCATGATGTGTTGTGGCCAAAACAATATTATTATTTAACCTACAAATATGGCCGATAAATTAGTTATCATAACAAAGTATATTTCATATTTCCATATCAGGAGAGGAAAAAAGATCATACAGGTCAGTAGCCAAGTGTTTTATCATAAATTCAAGAATTGTTTTGTCTGGTCTATCTAGATAAGTAAATGCAAGGACAATCTTAGAGATCACGACATCTTTTATACAATATATCATGATAACAAAGTGGGTACAGAATGTATGGTTCAACTGTATTTCCATTTGAATCTATAGAGAACTCATGCTTATTTAGTCCTTTTCATTTTTGCAACTAATTGTCAATTTCTTTACACACATTTAGTTATACATCCACTATGTTGATCATAAACTCCATATATTGTTTTTTTGAGGTTGCAATAAATCTTGCTTACAATGATATTCCTCCTCATTTCTTGTCTACTATTCCATTTGTTTCATCTCAAAACACTTTCCGGTCAAAATTATATATAATCAAGATATTTTTAAGTATTGAAAATTATATTCATATTATTCCGTCTTCTTGATAACATGCCATCTAGTTGTCCTTTCTTTTCTTCCAACAAATATGACCCATCAGCTAGACCAACTTTTATTGAGTGTAAGTTAAATTTAACTTCAAAAAAAAAAAAATAATAATAATAATAATAATAATAAATGCACAACTAGACAGGTGGCTTGACCAATCACTTTGGTCTAGATACATTTGTTAATCACACCTATCAATTTTATGTCCTTAAATACTTTCTTCAACAGTAAACTGCTAATATCGATCTTCTTTTTTTCCAAATCTTACTGGGAATAAAAATGAAAATTCACAGGTGTCGCTAAAAAAGAACAACACAGACTACATACCGACACTCATCCCATGGAATTGCTTCACTCGTACATACTGGGTCATCTATAGTACTGATGCAGAGAAGGGGGACCATCACATTTCCTACATAACTAGAACTGCTACATCGCCGGTAATATGTATCCACTGTCTGGGAAAAAGAACAAATATATTAAATGATTAAGCATCAGCAAAAAGAAGAAGCGAGTCCAAAATTGTTACCTCATATTTACCAACAATACGAGTAGCATAATTGTCAAAGTCCCGGACAGAACGTGACTGTATCATATCAAAAAGTGACGTCAATATAACCATCAATATCTAAATATATCTATATTCACTTCAACACAAATGATATATCAGCAACAACATATACAGAAGTTCTTACAAAATTAAATGCGCGACAAATAAAGTTCATACTTGATGCAGAATTTTCCCTTTATCCCGTTAGAAATAGAGTGGATGGTTGGGGGTAAGGCTATGAACAGTTTCTTCATAGTGAAATATTTGAGTGGTCATTGTTTCTTTATAATAGAATGTTTTCTGAACTTTCTAGACGATAAGTACCTGTGAATTTGGTAATGACCATAATTCAAATTACAAGGCGACAATGAAACAAAAAGAGAAGTTTTATGAAATGGATGAAGTAATTAATTCAGTGTTGGCAAAGTGTGGTCTTGTATTTTTCTTCATTCATTCGCAGGACTAAATCATTGGTCTACACTATCTTCCTCAAAGACCACCTAATGCCTTAGTTCATTATGCATGTTGTATCTCCATTGCCTTTTCTTTTATTTATAATATATTAAATATCACATTAAGCGAGAATCATTTTTTGTTTAATTATTTCAATAATACCTTACTTTTCGTTTTTCAATATGTAATAATTACTACAAAATTCTTGTCATGTATGAATTTCGTGTTATTAATTCTCAATTAATTAACATTCATAGTAATCTAGATTCAATGAATATTGATTTGATGAATCTTGATTCACATGAATATAGAGTTATTATAGATGAATTTATTTCTATTCATGTATCTAAGAATTTTTAATGAGTGTTTAAAGTCATCAATTAGTAATTAATTCTTGTGTACCAAATCTAATATAAAAATGTTGCTTATTTGTAGTATTTCATCATCACAACAAATTTTATTTTTTTTAGTTTGTTTGACACTCATCAAATCCTCCCAATAAATTAGTATCAAATATTACTTTTAAAGCACTTATAAAGTATTTAAGAATAACGTGCAATGCACGTTCAACTCTGTCTAGTCATAACAATGTCTACTAAAAATCCAAGGACTAATGTTTGTTTAAATTTCGATTAAATCCCTTTTTTCTGTAACACCCTCCCCCTACCCCCCAAAACGCCAAGTCACTTAATGCAATCCCGTGTATCAAGCTAATTAAGTTAGCTAAACAACATGGTAATAAATTATTTATAAATGCTTGACTTTTTATCCACACATTTCGAAAAACCCCGAGACAATACTCACTTATTCACCACTCATTATAATTTAAACTGTTTATGAACACTTCCCAAACATGCTTAGCACACAAGATTTGAAATTTGGGTATCAACTATAATTTTAGAATTTCATGTATTGTGATATATGAATTTAAACAGTCTTGACTCATAAGAGATATCAATAGTAACAGGGATGACCTTTTTAATGCCTTCCCAATCTGCAAGACGAGAAAGGACAGCATGGTGCCTACAAAAATTCAGATTTAATCATTGAAAGACGTTGAATATAAATTGAGGTTGATACCTGATGACTAAACTGAGGAAAATGCAAAATATTATTGACTTGCTTCAATTTTTCAAGCTGCTAAATATGTAAGACTTCTGATGACAGAATAGGTAATTAAATATAAAACACTTAGCACGAAGAGGTGACCTACAAATCCGCATAACCTTTTAAGCCAAAAGTTAGAGCTTTGTCATAAAATTTCTGCACAAGTCCACGGTTAATAAACCGGTCACATATCTGGAAACAATAAAGAAAGTAGATTTCAATTCAGAGCAGCTAAATGGTGCATTCTACAAGAAAACTGATAGGAAGCGACCGAAAGCATCAAATCTTTCTCCTACACTAAGTTATGCATAATAAGTACAGAACAAGAAATGATAAAATCCACTGTAATCAATGAATCCAAGAAAATACTTAACCTTTGTTTGGATACAATTTATAAATTGGTTTATAAATTCAGTCAAAGTCAAATATTAATTTCAACTACACATACATAATTACTACTCATTATTATGCACACTTTTCATGGGATCCACTAAGTTCTATTTATAAACCATTTATAAATTTGCCAAATGGAGGCTTGGAGTGGAGTATAAATTTAATTCACATTTAAATAGGTGAACAGGACAAATTTATAATGTGAAACAGGAGAACCAAAAATAAGGAAATTTTAGCAATATGCTACGTCTATAATTTTATAATTTCACATTCTTTCTTAACCATCAAACATTAACAACGCATTCCAGTAATTTTACCATACAAAAAAATTGTGCATCTCTTAGGATTAGCCCTGTAGGTAACTGCCCCGATTTCAACAGAGCCAAAGATAGGGCTGAACAAAACTTCCGAACGGAACCGGACCGAACCGAACGGTTCTTCTTAGGTTAAATACCCGAATGGGTATCTGAATCGAGAACTGACGGGTTCAGTTCAATTCTCGATTCTAGACCAAAAATCGAAGAATCGAATAAAAACCGAATTTAAATATATTTTTTAATTTTTTATATTAAATTATTTTAATTTTTCTAAACAAATTAACAAATTAATTAATTTAGTGATTAATGCTCTAACTCCCAAGCCAAGTCCATGTCTAGCTAGCACAGCCCAATCCCATTTCTAAATTCAATTTTTCTATTCAATCTTTTGACCCAATTTTTAATTTCGTTCTTAGCCTAAGATCTAGCCTTTTTAAGTTTTAACCCTTCTCTTTCCAATTTCACACTTTCATTCGGTAACCACTGAGTTACTGACGACAAATCATTTGATAAATTGAAAACCTACATCTACATGCCCAAATCGAAGCCGTCGACTGCCGAGTCTGACTTTCCCTCTCCAACTGCCCATCGAAGCCGCGACCTTTGACCACTACCACCGATCATTGATCATTAGAAATTTGTTGAAAAATTTAATTATAGTACGGAACCGAATATAACCGAACTGAACCGAATCAAACTCAGGCGATTTCATAATTATATTTGGACCTGACGGTTCCATTTATTAAATACCCGAAAATTTTGGTTCAGTTCGGTTCTCTCTTCGGTTCAAAAGAGAGAACCGAACCGAACCACGTCCAGCCCTAACCAAAGATTCAAAATGATGAAACCGAAGAACTTGTCTAAGGAAAGAAAGATGAAGAAAAACAAATATAGCGATGAATTGAAGCATCCTGGAAAATATATGAATATAGAGCCACAACCGATTGACTAGTAGGGGAAATTTGTAAGTAGGGAATAAAAGGAAAATGATGAAATATAAATTTACGCGCCAAAAATCAGTTTCTTTGGTACAATTTAAAGAAGCATCAGGGAACAAATTGAGAGCTACTAACCAAAAGGTCCCAAGGAGAACAGATAGCTGCAGCCCCAATAAGAGGGACATTACTTCCATCCTCACCAAGATATTTAACCTGATAATTCAATCCCATGAACAAAATCACGAAATGTGAAATGAGTGATAACAACTTCATTAAAGCTTTAGCATGTGTATTTAAGACTTCATTGAACGTAATGTTCAATAGAATGTGGGATTCAAACAAATGCTTATAGAAAAGATAAGCAACTACATGTAGAAGCATATCCGAAGACTGAATATTCTGCATTTGTCATCTTGGAATACCCTTATGATAAGATCACAAGAATTCTAAAAAAAAAAGAAGAAGAATCTTTAATTCCTATATTGATACAATATTATATTCAGAAATTTACAGCTGAGCATCAGTGCTAAAGATATTAAGATGGAATAGTTAGTAATACATGAAGGAACAAAAAAGTTACAACAGATTTAGGTTCCCAATTATGTGGGTAAATTGATAATGCTACGAAGGTGGATTAGGTTCAATCCAAGAAAGTGGCAACTAACACATAAGTACCCACAGAGTCCAAGTATTTCAACGACACACAAGACAATGAGCCTAAGCGAAAACAATTAGAAACAAGGGCCTCGTAGGTTGGATATGACGTATCCTGCAAGCCTATTTGCTAAGGGCATAGAGTGAAATCCTACTAGTTAGCACTAATTCTACATCCAAAGCGTTATATTTCCAAAGTTCAAAAGTATTTAGCAAGTCTAAAATGTCAAGCCGTGATGTACAATTGATAATCTTCCTTGTACAAGAAATCCCTACTATGCAAACAATTGGCTTTACTTCAACACAACAACAAACTAAGCTCTGTTCACAATAATTTGAGGTGGGCTACATGAATCTTTTGTACCTACTCTATTTGGTTCATTGCTAGCTCGCTAGAAAATCCAATACAAATAGTCACTTAAGAGTCACAATAAACCATGTTAGTTTTGATCTATCCCTAGATCTTATAACCTTGTTCTACTCAGATATACTCACTCCTATGAACAAGGGCCTCATTTATTCAACGCAAAACATGTCCAACTCCTTAAATCTTCCTTGCCATAATTTATCCCCTAACTGTGATTTGCTTTGGTTAAAAAATATATTTTTACATTTTTATTATGTAAGAGAATAACATTTAACAGATAAGTACAACAATTAAATAACAAATGCTGCTTGTTTAAAAAAGTGCATTTAATCCCATGAAAGAAATAAAAACAGCTGAGGAATCCTTGTACCAGAATATTAGCACCAATACTTGTCCCAACGGCAAATAGAGGAGCTCCAGGGTGTTGACAGTGAAGGTGGTCAATCACTTTACGTACATCCTCTGTCCATCCGGCATTGTAGAGGCAATCGGACTGGTGGCATGAATACATTTAATCATTACATATTTAGATGAAAAATATAAAAGCACGGACTGAAAACAAACTGCATGCTATTTTTTATGAACTAGAAATTTAAAAATATCAAGCAACAAAATGTGTTCTCAGCAATGAAAGAACCTTCCGAATCAAGGGGTAGTTTGTCAAAGCTTTTGATGAAAGTTTTATCAGTTTTAAATAAAAGTTGATGAAATATGTAGTTGAAAAGTCAATCAAAGTTGTGGATCTCATCAAATCCGTGGTTAAAATTAAAGTTTTATCAAATAAGCACTTTATATATATATATATATTGACTTTTCAACTACATATTTCATCAACTTTTATTTAAAACTGATAAAACTTTCATCAAAAGCTTTGANAACTTTCATCAAAAGCTTTGACAAATATATATTATCCTACCAGGTAGTCCTTCCTTAAATGCATGAATGCAGTTAGTTTTGGTGGCCTTCACCCTTCACCTTGGCTCCCTTTCTTGTCTCCCCTCTTCCCCATTCTTATGCAACTTGATCCATTAATTTCTTAAAATTAAACATCTATCATGGTATCATAACTAGACAGAGCCCATAACTAAATTACTCGAATATATCAACAAAATCATTTTATTATTTCTGCTAATGGTTCTAACCAAAATCAACTTTTCGGGCACAACAAGAATTTGTATCTTCAAATCATATCAGAGGGGTTAGCATTTATTGTGGAAATTCTAGCTTTTGGTTTTTTTAATGTTGTCAAAGAGTTGAACCATGGTTCTTCATGTTGTCAAATATTTGAACAATTGGGTCCCAAATAGTAGTATGCATTCATTTTTTTCCATTCATAAAATTTTTATGGAACCAAATCTATTAACTTAAAACTTAAAAATAAAACAACAAATAAAAGTAATATCCAAAATATTTATATTATAATTAAACAATAAGACCAAAAATGTTCCAGATGATCACTTAAATAGTACTAGCATTGCAACTTATTTTATAATCATTTGACAGTTTAATCATTACCGGTTACCACAAGTTATATTTAGGAATTTAGTAGCTCATGCTCAAAGGCGGAGCCACGCATTTTAACTTGTGCCTCACGGGCAGCACTTCATGCAATTGGTAGAGAGAGCCACTCAAGAAAAATAATAAAATTACTTATTTTATTTTAAAACTTCGTTAAATATGATATAAAAGTAATCAATTTTGAATAAACAGTACATAAAATAGAATAAAATATGGCACACAAAAAATTGACAACATTGTATTATAAAAACATCAAGTTTTGATTAAAAAAACTGAATATGAATGGATATCAAAGTTATCTATGCATATAAATACAAAATAAAGTAAATAAAATGTAAAAATTCCACTCCAGATATATAAGTAAGAAAAAATACCATTACAATCAAGTTATAAATAAATTCACTATCCTTCTTTGAAAAGTTTTACACAATTTTCTTGCAAATGACCATGCACTCAACTATATTTTGATGAGAATTGTGCGTAAAAATGGATTGAGTAATTCTTTTTCTAGATTTTAGAATTACAAATGAAGGAAACATTTAGGTCTAGAGTGATTAAGTGTTAAATACAGTGTTTTTCAACTTTATCGTTCTAAGCATGAAGAAATTAAGGCAGAAGTTAACAAAGTATTGTAAAAAAGACGAAATATGCAAGCGGAAGATAAGGTCAGAAAATTAAAAAGTCATTTTTAGAGATTGGGGATGAATTTGCTAGAGACTATAAAAGTTGGGGATTGACTGCACAAATTTTTCAAAAGAAAAAAAAAAGGATAAGGACTTGAGGGGAAATTGGGATTTGAACTCATGACCTTTCATAATGGAAAATGAAAACTTAAACAGTAAGCTATGAAGGCTTTTTATATATTATTCTAGCAGTTAACAGAATTTTAGCATTCCTTTGAGTTTGGGCCTGAGGCGAGGCCCGGCCCTGTAACTAGATACGACATACATAGATACGAGAGACATACATATCTCCCAAAGGATATAAAACAAATCCTATCAAAATTAACCACAATGGATAAATATAATAGAAACTAGTCCCTCCCTCAGAAACAAATCTATCATTTCCAATTAGAATATTCATGCAAAGTGTACTCACAGTTATTGATACACCCCCAAGGCCACGATGATTGCTCACAACAACGTTCCAGCCACTCTTAGCCATCTTGAAAACCAAATGCTTGACATACTGTTTAACACAAAACACATTAGGAAGAGAAAAACGGTCAGACTAATTGTGGGTTATAATACACTGAAAAGCTGAAAGAATATTATTTCTTTTAACTGTTCATGAACGCCCAAATCTCCAAGAAAATATATCTTCGTACAAGAACTAATTCTAGATAATAGTACATTAAAGAGAAAAAGTAGTAATGAAGCAAGTCTTCTAGCTAGAAGGTGATGGTCAAAGTTCTAAAATACAAAGACCTGCACAAGATTAATGAATGTTCATCTGTATCATAGCAACCAAAAATAAACTAATGGAGAAAAAGATTGAGAGTTATCCACAATGCATTTCTATATCAGAAGAGATTTCCTTGTGATCCCTTTTTCATGTCATCTCATAATCATATTCGAAGCTCACTGTTGCAGAGGTCAAATAGACCTTTACAGCCAACAATCAACAGTCGCAAAAGAGAGATATTTGGGAAAAAGTTGGCAATTGGCCACATCTCAGCATGATAATGAGTTAACAAAGTATATTGTCATACTAACTTTATATGGAATGCTTCCAAAGAGAGAACTAACAGAACAAATCCTTTTAACTGTTGCTATTAATCAATGCGTTGAACGAGTAAAAATTGCGTTTCAACATCATGTCAGACACATGTACCCGTGTCGGTGTATCATAGAGGATAGCAATACTATATGAGATATACTTACATTTATGAATGCATATATATAGATAGGTACAATAAGGACTTTTTGTTCAATATTCTGAAACATGCGGAATAATATCTTCAACCAGTATCATCAACTATCTCTAGAGTTTGGCACCATTTTTACAAAGAACTTAACAAATAAAACAGCATCGATCACTAACATCACCTAAGTTATTCAAGGTTATTTCCGTTAATTCTTTCAAGAGGAAAGTTTAATGTCTGGTAGAAAAAGTGAACTGGGATGGATGGGGAAGAGCAGCAACTTTTGGATAGGACCACAATTATTTATCCGAAAAGGAAGAAATTACATTAACAACAAACATATTATACTGACCGAGAGAAGACAACCAAAAAAAAAAAAGGGAACGGCTCGAAAGAGATAGATAGCTTACAGCAGAATCAGAATCGCTTGTTAAGCCAGGAACGACAATCAGGATCGGATCTTTACCATCACTCTGAACTGCATCATTTCGTTTGGTGGCTTGTTTTTTAACTAAAAGTAAAAAGGACAAAATCAGCAACAAAGAATATTACATAAATAACCAATATATATCAGTTAAGTCGATAAACAAGTTATAGAAGATATGTTGTGGAAACAACATGTAATACAATGAATTCTCCAAGGTTATGTAACACCGATTATGGTCAAAACTTCACCTAAACAATAGTTTATTGAGATACTGTTCAAAGTTAAAAAGAATTAAAACACAATTAAGAATAAGGTGAAAGACACTTCACCGTCAGCATTCGTTAGCCAATCCAGAGCTATGGTCCCACCATCCGAGGTTATAAAAAGCTGTCTGGACATTGCCTAGAATCAGTACTAGCAAAAACCTTCGTTTAATGTAACAATGGATCTTTGCGAGTATTTTAGTCCTAAGCTATCTTGAGAAATGCAAAATTCAAATGTACTACCAATATACAAATTAAAATGCATTTGAATTGTCGCACTGATTGTTCTTGTTTCAAAAGAGCGTAAAGTGTTAATAATCCGTCCGCATAAATGTTATTCTATCAAACCTCACCTCTTATAGTCGACGACAGGTGGCCTTCCAAAAAAATGCAAAAATCCAGTCTGAAGATGAGGACTGCATAGCCATGGAGTCGATAAATACCTATTTTTAATCACCCAAATATAATAAAAGTTAATTAAACCACTTTCTTTGAAAAGTGATACAGTATAAAACCAATTAAATAAAAACAGTGAAGAAAACAAACAATATACCGAGTAATATCTAGTGGTGCTATTGTTAAGTTAACTATAACTTCTAGTTTATTTTTTTCCATCTATACCTTCCATGAAGAATTTTACACTTTGAAATAACATCGTGGTAGACTTGAGAGGAAGAATTGAAAGTCAAAGAAACTGGCTGTCCTCTGAACCCGGTGAATAGATCTCCAAGAACATGCATTTCCAAAAAATTATACAGAAATACAATCAAAACAAACAAAAGTCCCAATAAATAATGAGAAATCGGTATCAACAACACCGCTTTGAACAACAACGCGTACGGCGAATCAACGGCCAGTAACTCCATGGAATCTACACAATTCCTTGTCATCTATCTAAGCATCAGATACACAATTTGAATGTAGTTTTTGTGAATCGAAAATGCTTTAAATTGGAAGGTTGGGGTGGGGTGGGTATTCGTTCAATGTGGAATTGCCAAGGGGAGATTGTCGTCCTTTGATTTTGGAAGCCAATGGGGAATCGACACGTCAACGAGGTGTATTTTTGGAAATTATGGTTTGCTCATGGGATCGAAAAGGGATGGAGAGCCTGTTCGATTTGTCGAGACCATGAAAAGTCTACGGTCGGCCGCCTGCCAATTCTAGTAATTTCCAATACCGACATGAATAATAAAGATCACCCTATTCATTTGGAAGTTGGAACCATCGTTGCCTTAACTAAAATTAATATTTTTATGTATAAAATGCCTGAAGCTTGCTTTGTTGTGTTTGAAATTACGTCATCTCTTAACAATTAAAAGCATTGGCATATTTAGTCCCAAGACGAAAGATTGCCTCAAAACCATGGATAGTGTTACTCGAGGTTAGGAGTCAATTTCAATCCAAACTCCCCTAAAGACGAAGTGTGCCTCCAATGGAGGAGCCGTATAACATCAGCTTATCCGTCCTTTATAAGATCTTAGACACAACAAAAAATATACCCCTCAAACGACCTAGGACAAAAGCCAAGAATACACTGACAATAAACACCACTCAATAAAAAATTTTCCAATGTCGTGCACATTGACATCTATCAATTGCACCTAATAGATAATGTGGCAACAATAGGTCGACAATCCGTCTTTAAGCCTCAGACGGGCGGGTTTGGACCAACTAATCCGTCCTTAAGCCCCAAACAGGCGGGCATAGACCTACTAAGGATTGAGCATTGTTAATCCACACAATGTCTATAAATAGTTAAGATATAATTACGCCACATACTCCATTTTTTTTCAAAATTTCAATTATACTATCTGCTCTTTAAAGTATATTGTATTATCCAATCTTCCTTCTTGCCACCAAAAAATCCATCCACCCAATTTCCCTTATTGATCGGAGCCTTGCCTCCACCCTAGAACCACTACCACCACCTCCTTGATGTCAGAATCACTAAAAGAGTCGAACATTTAGGAAGATGTAAGGGAAAAGGTGATAGAAATTTTGTGAAAATGG
>CAIGRP010111050.1:0-15879 GCA_903798385.1 Fraxinus cuspidata
AACCGACCCAAACCGGTCGGTTTGGATCATTTCGGGCGGTTTATGCGGGTTGGTTTGGGTTTTGCCCACCCCTATTTGCGACTATGTTTGATATAGTACAAATGAACGTTTGATTGAATCTCAAGTGCAATTATGGCCCATGTTTGGCTCTTGTTTATCATAAGTAATTTTTATACGAAAATGCTGCTTGTACAAGGGACCTGTATAGGCCAGGCACAATGTTGGGCCCCACCATTGTTTAAAAAATAAAATAAATAATAATAATAATCACGGCCCCACGTGTGAGAGACCTGTAAAGGACCTGTCAAGCAGATCGCTGCACAAGCAGCATGGTTGATTTTTATAAGACGTACATATAATTTTTTCTTATTTATCACTAATTTTTATCTATCAGTAATTTAAATAACTCCCAAACAAGTCATTCAACTTATATAATCATTTAAAGTCCACTTTAGGTTTCGGCTTGTCACTCCACTTGGAGTGTTCAAATTGGATTCTATTGGTTTGTTTAAAATGAATATTGTATTTTTCTCAAACTGTAGTACTTGTTGCGTCTATGAGTTGGCATCTTTATTCCTGGATTGATTATAGTACTTTATTTCTGCGTTCTCAGCGATTTGTTTAAATGAAAGTACTTCGAGATAGTTAATGTCTTAACAGAATTTACAAATCAAAAATTTTTTTTTTTCGTAACTTTTGATAAAAATTTATGAAGTGGATTTTGTTACTCGTACACCTAGTGGCGTACAAGCCCCCTCACAAATAGGAGGATCCACACCCAAATAAAAAATCGTGGGCCCCCCTTCGCGAGGAAGCCTCCACAACCGGGTGTCTACCCCGTGTACAAGTTAGCAAAACACTTATGAAATATATGATTGAAAAGTTATGAATCTAATTAATTATTTCTTGCAGGTTCGTGCCACCCTATCAAAAACTAGGTTGTCCAAACAGATCCTTAATTATGTAGAAGACGAAAAAGCAGTAGTGTATGGCAGACCACAGGCCTCCCGTG
Organism: Fraxinus cuspidata; assembly: GCA_903798385.1. Lineage (NCBI taxonomy): Eukaryota > Viridiplantae > Streptophyta > Magnoliopsida > Lamiales > Oleaceae > Fraxinus > Fraxinus cuspidata. The sequence continues at coordinate 1,013 of CAIGRP010111050.1, forward strand.
ATGACCGGTACATTTGTCTTTGCAATATAAACAGCATTAGAGCGGCTCCATATCTACAGCTTTCCTGGTCACATTAATGCACAAAGACAAAAAAGAAAAAATAATCAAATTATAAAAAAATGGAAATGATTGATTTTGCCAATAATAAACGTATTTATCGGGTTTTTATGCGATGGTCGACCTTTAGTGGGCGGACTCAACATTAATAGACTGAAGCCGATTGATTAATATTTGAAAATAATACTATCTAACATCAAAAGGGTTGAACACTAATTTATATATCACTGTATCAAACATCCCATTAAATAGGCTAGAATTCCTCGTATTTAATTGAATATGTAATTAAGAGCCTATTTGATTCCCATTAATTTGGAAAAAAATGAGTTTTAAATAGTATTTTTAGTAGAATGTGTTGTTAAAAAGTATATTTTTTTTTATATACACGTATAATATTTTATTATGTCAATGTGTGGTTGAAAATGATCATGTAGCAAACCATAAAATAAATTAATGAGTTTCAAACAAGTACTAAATATCACTGGTACTTGCCACCTAAACTGGAGTTAAAAACTAGTAGCGCTAAATAACATTACTCAATACTTGAACGAGACGGGGATTGGGTAGTTCGAGCTTGGATTATAAGGGTAGTACAAGATTTGTAACAAATTTTCTCGGCTGTAAATCTAGTATGGAATACAAGTCTGCGTCTACAGTTTACACTTTACAGCTGAAATAGATACAATCGTTATTCCCACGTGAAAATAAGGGTAGAACATGGTGAAATTATTATTAACAACTTAAACCCTTCAAAAGCCATATGGAGATCTCCTTTCTAGATCTGCAATACCCACAAAAATTCTCAGAGCAACAAGTAATTTTAATCCTCAATATCTATACTTAATGCTTTCAGACATCTGAAAAACCATTATCTAGATTTAAGTGCAGTCCCAGAGAAAAAAGTGGCAACAATTATCAAGATTTAAGAGCATATTTGGTATGAAGTATTGGACAAATTTGCATAGGATTAGACAATTTTAATTTATTTTTGTTCCTTAGTACATACCAAACATGCAGCAACTATGAAACAGAACAGAAGGTTTGACAAGCTTACCTAGCTGAACAGTCGTTATTATCATGCACTTAATTCGAGCTGCTCAAGAACCAAGTCCTCGATATCTGTCTGAGTGTTTGCCTTCTTCCTAAGGGACAAAGGTCGCAGGATGGTTTGTGAAAAACGGCTTAATGGATCCTGAAGACCTTCCATTTCGTAGTGTCCAAATCGCCAGTCTCTTTGTACATAAGGCCGCATTATTGGTTTGTCAAGGCCTCCTGTTGAAAGAATATATAGACAGAGATAGCTATGAAGTGGCACAAAATGCTGTGGAATAAAAATTACTCAAATGAGAAGCAATTTATAAACATTAATTTGATTGTTCTATCTAGAAACAGGACCTACTGCAGCCAACATTAGTAGTGGCCATGAGATAAAATGATGTTGCTACAAACTCTTATCTGACTATTTTCCTACAGTACTCATACCAGGAAAGGACTGGATTGGGAAATAAACAGGATATTAGCTTCTTTCTTTCTCCTTAATACTATCCAAAACTATCTAATCCTCCTTACTCAAACGTGTCAATAAGTTCTCTCTCTTCCAAGTAAAAAGAAATTACATCCTTTTGAGGCTTTGAAAAACTACTTCAAAGGAAAAAGAAGACGAACGATCTGGGAGCAAGTTTGCATGATCCATAATTAAAGTTAGTTATAACAGGATATAAAGGTTTTTGAAAGGGGTTTCCACAAATATTAATGATTTAAGAACTCTTCCGGAAAGAGACTCCCCTTGGTATGCTTACGAGTTCACTAGCTTCTGAGTCAAAAAGCTGGATTGCCATAAAATAACCTAGATTTATTCCCCTTGTACTTGCCTACTGTACTGAAACTCCCGGATCCGTTAATGTAGTCAATCACTCTTAAGGAATCTAGAAGACCATGCTCAAGGGTCTCTCTTTTGCTGGTTGAAGAAGATAGTCAACTATATGAAGGTACGAACATGTGAAAAACATAATTACAAGTCCAAAATATTCGAGCTCTGAAAATATTACCAGCATACATCAAACCACGTTTATTAACTTCTCGATAAAATGGCCTTGTTTTCTTTTCTTTAGCAGCTCTTAGAAGTTCATGCCATGCACGTGCTCTATCTAGGCGCGTAATCTTCCCCGAGGTCACCACCTGTCATTAGGGTGTCAGTAACTACTTTACTAGCCAGATACCCAGTCTTGATTTGACTGATGAAAAGATAAATTTTTTACTTTCGAGAACAAATGATATGATGGACGGGGAAGCCGTGCAAGATTATTGGAACGATCAACTGCAACCAGTCCAAATTTTGGACCATAGCCATCAGCCCATTCCCAGTTATCAGATATAGTCCAGAACAGGTATCCAAGGACAGGAACACCCTACAATGACACCAAGAGGTCTATGTAAAAATGTTCCACATAAAGTACTTGAAGGTAGAGTAATTATAAGCAAAGTTCACAATCAAAACCATGATCATCGCAGCGTAAGTTGCCAATAGATGTTCCAGCAGATAAGGTCTCCTGATCAAATCTGTCTCATCAGATACACCATTTTCAGTAATTATAAATGGCACACCAAGATGTTCATATCTTTCGTGAAAATGTAGAAGCACACGGTACAAGCCATCAGGATACACCCCACGTCCAGATTCACTATACTCGTCAGTCTCAACGAGTTTCAATCCAGCACCAGAAACCACTTCCTGACCACAAAAAGAAATTCAATTTGAAATAAATGTAAATGCCAGGATGATAAAAGCATGATGACCAGTTTTTTTTTTTTTTCTTTTTTTTATTAGAGAAGTAAAAAAACCTGTCCATAGTAGTTTATCCCAATGTAGTCCATCTTGTCAGAAATACTATCCAGGAAAGGAAAGAGTGTCATTGAATTAGCCACTGACACTGCAGCAATGTCGAAGAGGCCATATGGTCGCATAAATGATACATGGTGTGCCACTCCAATAAGTGTGCTCGGGAGTGTGCTGAAACAAAACAAAAGTATAGATAACTTGCAAGACTCATGATCCATAAATTAAAGGATGGGTGGACAAAATCTCAGGGAAGTCAAAAATCAGAACCCTCTGTGCTACGCTCATAAAATAACGATTTCAAAGTAAAATGGAAGTAGGGTTTTTTCTTCTCATCAACTATATGTTATGTGAACATTTCGATAAAAGATCTCCAAGATTACAAAATGAATCAATATATTTAGTATTATGACTCAGAACCCTCTCCCCAATCCAACACTGAGTGTCAACATGAATAGGAGAAAAAATGGATAATACCTTTTCTCACGGATATAATCATAAGCCTTTGAGTGAGCAATTGCAATCCAATGCATGGCCTGGTTAAGGACACCAGTAGGTAAAGCTGAAGTGGCAACCTCAAGCATATCAGGATTACCACCAGGCCATGCACCGGCACAGTAAGTGAGAACACAAAAAACATGAGGCTCATTAAACGTCACCCAGTAGTCCACCAGATCTGATACAGTGTCCACAACGAGCCTGCAAAATGAATGAGCAAATGAATGAGTTCATAAAATGATAAGCACTGCATATTGTGGGTTTCATTTATTAAGCCCCTGTTTGGCCCCTATTTCTTAGAACTCATTTTCCCCCAAACTCACATTTTACCAACTTCTATCAAAATCTAGTAAAAAATTAATTTTTATCCAAACCAAACAGGAGCTAAGTTCTTGAGTCAGGATTAGCCAAAAGCACAACATTATGTATTAACATAACGTCCCTTTGTCAGATGTCTTGTTTTTGACTATTGATGACATCAAAAAGTATGACTCTGCCTGCTTGAATCAAACATTAGACATTTTATAACTTTGAGTCATAAGAAAATCAAATGATACAAGCATTTTCAGACAACTCCATGTACCTTGCAATTTGGTAGCTCACAGTTCAGAGTTGCATTTTGAAGATTCATGATAAAAAGTTATGAATCATGATGTTATTAGAAACATATAATAATATCTGGACCAGCAAAAAAGTAATGACTGCTACTTATGAAGCTTGACCTGGTAAATTCCATAAAATGGTCAACAGTCTTTTCCAGCTTCCACCCTCCATACTCTGCTGCCCATGGTGGCAAGGAATGATGGAATAATGTCAGCATTACTTTCATCCCATACGAGTGAACTCTTCTGATGATCCATTTATATCGCTCCAATGCTGCAAAGTTGATCTAAAGGAGCTGGTCAGATAAATTCACATGTCTCATCATTATATAATGAAGAAGTCAATATAAGACATCAGTGATAAACACAAATAATTAGAGTTCGTCAAATTTGAATTGCTATTTTTAGAGTAAAGTATATGGCATTGTGAACATGTAAGATGAACGAACATTTTACTATATTTTACGGCATGACCCTCAATGTAACCACATACAGGGAATGCTATTATGCTAGCATTTCTATTTTCATATATTAGACTCACGATAATTCACAAGGAGATACTTACAGTTGCTATCGAACCACTCACTGGCTCCTCAGGCATGACCCTTGTCCAATCTATTCCCATTCGAAAGACTTGCACACCTGTATCTTTAGCCAATTTTAGTTCTGTATCAGGATCAGACCAAAACCTTAATCTCTCTTCCCTGAAAATGATTAGAGCCATGCATTGGTTCCCAGGCCAAACATTGAATTTTTACAAAGAAATATAGCATCCAAAAGATCTCATGAGAAAAAAATGTGAAAGTGAAAAATGACAATCCAGATTATTGTCAAATAGGCCTGAGAAGGTTTTTGAGTAAAACTGCTCAAGATTAATCAGTACTTAATTTTTCAGAAATTATGCAAGAAATATGGGGCGTACGGGTGTGGAACATTATGCCAGGAGGCGACAGTATGATGACATTCTTCAGCTGGGGCCGGTTCTTCTATTTCTACAAATTTCTCAATTCCTCTAATTCTTGCTTCCATAGCTATCTTAAGCGACTTCTTTCTCTTCAAGGTCTTATTAGCTTCTCTTTCAGGTGGAAAAGCTTGCTGAGAACCACCATCCCCAGAAGCTGAAGCCAATATTGGATCCACTGGTCTAGAGCCTTCCTGAGACTCTGGTTGGTCACAGGGCCTTTCTTCTGCAAACTGAAGCCAAGCATCATCGAGCCTGTCTTCCACGTGCGCAGGTGCTGTTGCTAATCCGAAAAAGAACCCTTTGTCTCCCTCTACAGAAAATCACATAACATTTCTCACGTCATATAAATGTGAGTGGAAGTCATAATCCAAGAAAAGATTACATAATAAACCGATGAAATATATTCAAAAAATAACTAGGGGAAGATACTAGAACTTCAAGCTGCACTAGTTCTTTAATGAAGATTATCACTCCCCAGAATTGGTTCAATAGCATACACTAACTTGATCAACATTAAACATTGTCTGATATTTTGATATTGCTTGTTCCTCCTAAAAAATTGTTATGAAAATTACATTTAGATGATAGAATAAGAAGATGAAATTGAAAAACAAACACATAAACAATTAGTTAGAGATATAGATATCACGTTCAGTTTGAGGAAATTCGAGTCCTCTTTCAAGAGACTAGTACAAGAAAAATCTCTCCAAAACACAACCACCCAAATAAAACATTGTGTAGCTCAAATAAATTTGTAATGAAGATTGAACTAAAAGTTCCACCATAAATCACAAAAATCATAGTGTGAATGTACATGAAGCCAGGGGTGACAAAAAAGGTCTTTTAAGCTGGGGTGGTACATAGTGAAAAAAAAAAATTCCATTAAAAAAATTTTTTTTACCTCATTTTTTTAACCTAAAAATACTAATGAGCTTGGGGCAGGACTGGGCCTCCGCCCCTGCATAAAGCATGGAGTGGGAGCATGGTATACAAATATAGAGTAGAAAAAGTGGGGTAATGTACACATGTGTGTAACAAGTGGCCTAAAATATAATGTCCAAGCAATAGGAAATATTTATGAGTATTATACTATTGAGAACAAGACTTGTCTTTGTTAAGGGTATTCTAGGTCTCGCAAATTTATTAGGAAATAATACGTGATACTGTCATGGTTCTACAATAATGATCTTGTCCACCCTTCGTCTCTCAGGATTAAATAATTTTATATTATAATGTAAGCATGGACACTGTTAATTTATGAAGTTCCTAAGCTAATAACAATTATGTGTTATCAATTATGCTTGGTGCCTCAATCATTGCCCGAAAAAATTGACTTCTTTCGAAACTTTTGCATCCACCACTGGAATCAGGATGCATCATCCGTAATAAAATACTAACAAAGGATGTTTGTTCAAAATATGTTCTAAGCTAATAGTGATAGAATCCTATCTTATTATTTAATATATTAGGGGTTGTTCTCTTTGTGTTTTGAGTTTTGTGTTTTGAATTTTATGTTTTGAGTGTCCATTTTGAGATTGTTGAAAATGTTATTCTTTTTGACATTTTGAAAAATTGTTTTGAAAACACCAGAACGCATTTTGAAAATTTTGACTTCCTGAAAACACTCGAAACGACAAATTTGTCGTTTTGTGTTTTCTTTGTAAATTTTAAACTTATTTTCAAAAACGCGTTTTAAAGGTAAAGAGAACAGACGCAATTCAAATTCTGCACTATTGAGAATATAGTTTACTACACGTATTATATCCTCAAAACCCAGTACTAGTGGAATAATATTTAATGAATACATTTAATTTAACTTACCTTTTCTTCCATTTGTGAGGTTACTTTCCATTTCTTGCTGACAAAATTTTTTGAAATTAAAGAAACATATGCAATTTCTTAACCAAATTAATCGGACCCGACCTGCAAACAAATTTATTTTATATAATCCTGCCAACAGGCTGGGTTCAAGCCAATTGCAGTAACAGTTAAGAACCGATAGGCGGATGGTCTTAAATGGGTCGGTCGTCTCATGGGCGGAAGGGCATGGGGGCGAGGGCGACGACCTCCCCTACAACTTTTAATTTTTTTCCGGGTTTATACAGATTTTTTTTTTAATATATGCCTAATATTCAAGGAAAACCCATTTAACACGAAAAGATAAAGGAAAAAAAAATGAAGTTACCGGCGGTCGGATTGACGTTGAATACGGCAAGAATATCGGAAGACTCGTCGATGGGAGAACGAAACGGCTTCAGGTTCTTTTTTCGGAACCGGGAGAAGGAAAAGGCATTGGCGGCGACGGTGACGGAAACTAGAATTCCGGCGAGTTTCGTCGCCGATACAAAGAGTGCCACGAGTGTCATTTCCGTAAATATCCGATTTCTAGACTGAATCAGTGAAGGGGAGTAGATAAAATAAAAAATTGTATATTTTATTTTTTGTATTTTACCGGCCGCATTGGTACACGTCTCCGACATTGAAAGTCAAATCCCTTCTTTTGAGCTGACTAGTTTGATGTCCATGCAATGCACCGGCTGTTTTTTTTTTTTTAAATGATATTTGTGTCTTACGGTAAGGGGGTTTTTTTTTTGGTAAAACTGTAATGCTAATATTTCACTGTAACCAAGGAAATCAAATATGTTTTATTTTGGAAATCGCATACAGACATTATATGGACAGAAAAACAAATGAGAAGATATATGCATTAGATTAGATGAGCAGAACAAACTTAATTTCATGAAGTAAATTTACATATAATGTTATCAATAAAGTATAGTCACAAACCATCTGAAAAGCATGAGGAAATAAAGTAAAATTTAACTCATACATAAAACAATTAGCAAACAAGAGTTAACTGTATGAAGGGACTTGAATAACATGCCAGAATCCCGACCAAATTACACCTTGTGGATCTCCTTGATAGAATATGAGATGCTTGACCTATAGATGAATTAGCTTATTTACGTTTTTCCATTGTCAACTGTAATTATGAAATTATGTGTCTGTATGTGTGGAATGATTCACGAGTAATTCATAAAAGCTGAGCATATTACGATAATTGTGAAGTAGCTTAACAATTCATGAAGAAAAAATTACAAAAACTTCCCATGAACTAAATAAACTGAACATCCACTAAATATACACAACTTCTCGTATTATCGGAAAAAATAATTATATCCAAAAATAATGAGGAAAAAGAATAGTTACCTGTGTGACGACAAGAGTGCTTAAAGAATTTAGTACCCATCTCCCTCAACAATAAATGAACCCATTCAAAAACCAAACAACATTGAATTAAAGAGAAAAGGTGATTCATTCAAATCTAACTCCCCAACATAAGTGACACGAAAAAAAAAGAATAAAAAAGTCCTAAAAGGAAAAATTATACAGTGCGCCAAATGCAACCCAAATGTATAAACTAAAATCGCAATGTAATTGCAAAGCAACCAACAAAACCAACAAGAAATTAAAGAAACATGCCCTATGCTTCTGATAGCAATAGATTAAAAAACGGAACTAAAAAACCAAACAAGCTAATGGAGGACATACATATGGTCGAAGTCAACGGCCAACTTGATCATAGGATCGATGGATGCCCCTTGAAAGAGTACAGCTGCCATAAGAAGCGAAACCTTTTTTTTTTTTCTGTTCATGATTGAGACAATTAGAATAAAATAGAATCGACATGATACTGTCAATGTGAAAGCTAAACAAAGGAACAATAAAAAAAATACCTTTTCATAAGGAGGCATAGAGAGTAGCCAAATGATGCAATGCATCAAAGGTCCGTCAAGAATTGTAATGGTCAGGAAATGTTCACATCCTGCAAAGAAGTACAATCTAGTGTTCATCTTTGCCAGTTAAAACTCCCAAACTATGTCAAGATAGTCAATTATATGAACAATATTCCCAAGATGGTGTCTATATTAATCAGCAAAAGCTTTTATGATTTGTTGCACAACATATCACATGATTTAAAAGAGACACTAAAATTTTGTGCTCAAAAAAGTCATTTTCAATATCTAGTGGTTTGAAAAGGCTCAACAAACGTATGTAATGAGACAACTGGAACGGTAAAATATATCCAAACTAACCAATCAAATATGATGGTCTATTGATAGATAAATAGGTTGAGAAAATGTTCCCGGTAGGTCATCAAGATCTTAAATTATCTTTTCATTTTTTTTTTCTATTTTTAGGATGCATTAGTTGGAACCAATTTCAATATGCACCAAAGAAACACCCATATTCAATGAAATGGTGAGTAACAATAAAATCTTATTGCTCAACATAAGCAAGCATACAACAAAAACTAATTGATTTAACAAACTCAAAAACAGATAGATTAAGAAGTCATCGTATGTTGGTTCACGAATGTACGTCAAGTAATGAACATCTCCTTCAAACATAAAAATGAAGTTTACCAGTCAAACAACCTTGAGTAGACAATTTTGGCAAAAGCATCTGCTGCCAGCCTTAGTTTCTGGATCTGAACATCTGGTGATGATTTTATCACGAGCGACAATTACACGTTTGCAGAGGGTATACTCTAACTAAAGCCTTCACATATCACCTACGAAATGAGGAACTTTTAAAAACTGAATCTTCTTTATCTTAGGATGTAGTAAGATAAAAATTTAGCAACTACTCTTATCAGGTTAAGTATAAGCTTGCAAAATCTAACAATCACATGAATAATTCTATTGGAGTTCTTAAATGAAACCAAGATGTTTCATCTTTAGGCATGAATGAATTTATTTATGTATTTCCTCTTTATAAATTCAATGTTTTCGAAATGGAGGATTGCAGCAATAAATCTAAATATTGCAACCTGATAGGCAACAAATGAAATAGAATTAGCTAAAAAATACTTTTACATGTAAAACAACTGGTCTTTATACACGTTCCTCTTAACTTATTTCCATAGTATCCATTACCTTTTTTTATGTACTCTCTGGATTCATCAAGTCTATCTAACTCGTAGCAATTTGATTGATTTAAATAATGGAACGTTTTTGGATTGCCCAACTTAATTTTTTTAATATGTTGAAAGTAAAAAAAAAAAAAAAACATAAAATGAGATTATCTGGATTAAGTCAGAAACTTAAGAAAGTGCACAAATAAAGAGTTTTTAAATAAATTGACATAAAATTAAAAAAATGTGATGACTTATGCGAAGGACGTCGTGAACTAACATTTGGAGGCACGATACAATGTAGACATCAACAAATGAACTCAATTCAATCCCCTGGAACATTACAAAAATGATATACAATAAATGTTTAAGACTAAAAAATGAGAACATTGCGAACATATTTAAAAATTCACTTACTAGTCAATCAACTATATAGAGCAGTAGCATCAGAGAAAATTCAGAAAGAATTTTGGGGTTACCGCTGGAATGCTTCATTTGAGTAAATAAAGAAAAAGATATCTTCATCAACAAGTTTTGCAACCAAGCAATAAAAGCTTTGATGTGGGAAACTACCTTGAGATACATAATTGGCATGTCAATGTATAGCTTAATTTCAATCACCAAGAACATAGAATAGAAAATTAATGGAAATTTAATGCGTATAGAATGTAATATAAAATCAGTTTCTCATTTTCTTTCATGACAAATCAATTAGCAAATTCATCACATCAAGAAATCTCCGAGTTCTTGAGATGAGATTATCAACAAGAACAAACTAAGAACATGTTTGAGCCCCATTTTATTGTAAAAATACATTTTGAAATAGTAGATTGATAGAGAATATGTGGTTAAAAGGTAAAGAAAATTTTTGAGTTTGCGTATAATATTATTTTATTAAAAAATGTGTAGTTAAAAAAGAGAAAAAAATTATATTTTTATTATAATGAGAATCAAACAAGATCTAAGTCTCATTCCCAATGAATTCAGTGGTAATAAATATTTGAATAAGCAACTACAAATAAGCAAATGGGCCTAGTAAGAGTTTTGAAGCATAGATTTCTTCTTCCCAAAATGAAACATATATGCAAAAATATTTCAACCATCATATAGAAGAAAATGGTATAATCCCGATTTCCCTTTTCATCAATAACAAGATATTCCTCGAATGATGGGTCACATTTCTAGGAAGAGAGTACTTCTTTGAATTCTATTTTGTTACTTATATCAGAACTAAAGGAGATAACCATCCGCTAATGTAGCAAGAAATAACGAATAAGTTCAGTACCAATAGCCCTTTCATCAGCCAAGGCAAAGTCGTCTATACTGACGAAAAGACTGTGAATGCACATTCAATAGATCCGAAGATTCAAGACCTAATCACTTTAGTGATAAATAGCCCCAGAAATCAACCCATTAAATGTTCAATACTGCTAGAAAAGCAGGATTTACAAAATTCAATTATATGGACAGATGATATCTAGAAGAGAATGGAACAAGAATGGCTCGAACAACATTTGCTAATATGGACTTCGATTTTAAATTTTTTAAAATCTTGCAACTAATATATAGATTGCTCCGTTCTTGTCACCAATTCACAATAAGTAGAATAATATTGAGGAAACCTCCCAGAATTTCCACCAAAAGATGTCTAAGTTGTATCTAAAAGGAGAAAAATATTTTCTCCTATGCAAAAATCGAACTGCAAACAGAAATAAAAAATTACTTCTATTAATTAAATCAATAAACAGTTGAGCATAAGAAATGGAAAAGAGCGTATACCTTTTTCTTAACTATCTTCACAAGTATAAGAAGAATACTCGTGTCTATATCTTGCTTAGAAATATATTTTTCAATATTGTTCATCATGATAAGTGCATTTTTACACACTTATCTTACTGTCAAAACATGGAAATTTGTTGATTAATATGTTAGATTATAGCTTAATTTTATGTAATTTATATTTTGCAGGACAAGTGATGAATACAGCGAAAATAAGGAGAAACAAGCGAAAATGAACCAAAATGGAAGAATGTGAAAGTTTAAAGACTAAAGTGAAAATACTCTAAACTTGTTTCTAACCTTGTGATGAAGATTCGAGAGTGTTAAGGTCAATTGAATGAAGAAAGGAGTTAAAGAGAAGAAATATAGTCAAAACATTATCACATATCAACTTTCAAGCTGAAAAGTTTTGCATCGATTTTCAGACTCATATTGAGACCCGTGTTTGACATGGAAAATGATCGAATTCAAAGATAATATCTGAATCGGAGTTGTAGTAATTTGAGTTAGCTTTCTAATACATTTTAAATCACCTCAATCGAACATTAGGAGAGAAATTTATGGCACAAAAATGCTGCAAGGCGCACGCTCTTGCCTGCAAGCGAGGCTCGAGCCTCATACCAAGGCCCTCGATTGAGGCTGCTCAAATCCTTAAGGCGCGCGCCCTAGTTTACACTAGGCACGTGCCTCAAACCAAAACGGGAAGAAAAACTTAGTTTCCTCATATTTGGTTTGGTAATATTTTAGGGCAATTTTTGGGAGGGATAGTAAAAAGAAAAATTCCGTGACTTTGACAGGGAGAGCCGTATTTTGAGCACAAAGGGTTTTCATATCATTTATCTCTCAATTCTTGCTCAAGAAATCCATGAAGAACTAAAACCTTAGTGAAGCTAAGGAGGACCTCTTTCGGAATTGGTGATTTCACATCTATTATTCACGTATTTTGGTATTTTCTTGTTGAACAACCCTAGAATTTATAGTTTCTTTCCATGAATTTGTAATGAGATTGGTTTAACTTTTATTAAAATAATCATAGATTCAATCAGGCTTTTTCTATCGATGAGTTGAAATATTTGTTGAATTATAATCTCATGAATGTTATTGGTGGATTGTTTACTACTTTATGCTAGATGTATAAAGATGTTTTTCTGATCTTATTCCAATACATGTATGCCTAATTGTGTTATAGAGAAACTAGATTCTAGAGTTACAATTGGAATTAAATTGATTTAATGGTTTATTCACCTCATTATGAATTAATTTTGAGATTGACTTAGTATTTATTAAACTGGTCATAGAATTAGTCATGCTCTCTCTATGGATTGATTGAAATAATTACTTAGGCTTTAATCTCAAATATTTAAGTTTATTGATGTGATCCTCTACTGCTTTATGCTTTTGTATATAGTCGATTTTGAATCTGATTTCGATAAACCAAGTTTGAACATTGCAATAGGAAGATTAACCATTAGGATCACGTTACGATATATCTTCTGATTAGAGTGCCAGGATAAAAGCTTCTAATTTTGTTATAAAAATGGAATAATTGATGTGAATGATCCGATCCAATCCGATTGAAGGAATTCCAACGCTTCACTACCTCAAATTATTGATTTTAATTTCATATTTCAAACATTGAATTTCGCTACACATTGAAGAGAATAATTCATCACTTTTTGGAATCCTTGATGCATTTTCCATCTCTCCGTGGATACGATACCCCAAAGCTGTACTACAACTACCACGTTATTCTTTGAGTGTAATCAAATTTTGGCACCGTTACCGGGGAGACGGTACAAAATACGCAAGGATCGACTAAAAAGGGTGACATTGTTCATTTACTTTTTTTTTTAGTTAGTTTGATTTTCGTCACTGTATTTTCCTTATTTTCACACTTTTTTTTTACTTGTTTCATGAGTAGGTATCGAGGAGAGCGATGAAGATCTGCTGATAGAACTGATATAGAGTTTGAATCTATTTTGAACCCTGCTTTTGATTCTACATCTGTTAAAACTGACACTTCATCACGTAACACCATGAGTGATAGTGAGCATGATGCACATTTTAAGACTTTACATGATTATCTTCACCCTACATCCACATCCATACCATCATGCATTATTTTTCCACCTAATATGCCACGTATGGACCTTAAATCGAGAATGATTCAACTTCTTCCCACTTTTCATGGACTTGAAAATGAAAATTCATACGTACATATTAGGGAATTTGAGGAGGTGGTTGCAACCTTCCACAATCAACATGGTATAGCGGATGTATTCAAGCTTAAATATTTCTCATTCTCACTTAAATATAAGAGCAAAAAGCTGGATGTATTCGCTGAGACCACGTTCGATTGGAACATGGGGTGAAATGACTCAAGCTTTCTTTAGCAAATATTTTCCCCATCATAAAACTAGTGCTCTGAAAAAGCAAATTTCTTCATTCGCTAAAAAATACAGCGAAACCTTATACCAAGCATGTGAGAGATACAAAGAGTTGCAAGCTCTTTGCCGCCATCATGGTTATGAGAGTTGGCGTATAGTGAGTTATTTTTATGAGGGACTAACACCTAGGGAGCGTCAATTTATTGAGATGATGTGTGATGGTGAATTTTTACAAAAAGATTCTGACGAGGCTATAGAGTACTTAGATGACCTAGCTGAAAAAGCTCACACATGGACTGGCCCTAGTGCCACTGATAACACTAATAGGTCACTACCTGTAGGAAATATTTCTACTGCAGGCGTTTATCATCTTAGAGAAGAAGTTAGTCTTAGAACTAAAGTAGAAGCCTTAACTAGAGAAATTGAAACCCTACTTACAAAGAACTCAAAGCCTACACCTACCGTTGCCCGTGTTAAATCTTCTGGACCATGTTGTGTGTGTGGTGGAATTGATCATCCAACGCATGAGTGTCTAGCTAAGACGAGGGGGGTTTATAAGGAACACTGCAATGCCTTAGGCACGTATAACAAGCCCCATGGTCAATTTTTTGATACCTATAATCAGGGATGGCGGAATCATCCTAACTTCATCTGGAAATCTGAAAACCAGCAACCCACCTAGCCACCTAGAGTTTTTAATACACCTTCATACCAACCCACGTCATCTAGAAATTCCTTAGAAGATACTCTCATGCATTCATGAAGGCACAGGGAAAAATAAACCAAAAATTTGAGACTATGATTATCCAAATTGTTGAGGAAAACA
>CAIGRP010111055.1:0-31697 GCA_903798385.1 Fraxinus cuspidata
TTTTTCTTTTTCTTTTTCTTTTCTCTGTTTTAGTTACTCACTAATATGCAAAAACTAAAACCACACAGTAATTCTAAACTTCTTGCAGGCAGTTGCTACTGTACCTTTTGTTTTGTGTTCTACGCGGGCGTTGATTTTTTGGATGTGGTGGCAGGTTGTAGGAGGATGGAAATGGATGGTTGAGGTGGTGGCTTGGTTAGGTGGAGAGTCTGGATGGTGGCATGGTGGCTGCTGCAGTAAACTCTTGAACTTGAACATGTATTTCGCCGAAGGAAACGACGATTCTCTCTCTGATACCAAATTGACGTAGAACGCAATGAACAAGAATGAGATTTGAGAAGAAATGGAAAGAACAAGAGAAGAAAGGGGAGAGAATCAAAGAGAATATAGAGGGAGGAAATATGAGTTTATTCAATAATCAAGTCTTAACTATTTCAATGCATAAATTCTCTTTATACATGGTTTCGAGTAACCTAATTTAAGTAGGAAATAATATACAACACCTCTAAAATAAAACCCTATTTACGTTTTCTAAAATAAGTGTCCAAATTGGAAACATTTCCATATAATATATCTATTAGGATCTCCATCAAGAAGACTCATGTTAGCGGACAACTCAAGCGAGTGATACTTCAAGAATGAAATGTTTAACAAATGAGGCATTCAACTTGCTCAACAGTGACCTTTGCTTACCTCAAAATCAAGCAAAGGCGGACCACTTTCTGACAATAATGAGGCATTCAATAGATGGTGGAGACTAGACGTTGCCACAAAGGAAACATCTTGATCTTTCTTATATCTGGATAATGAAAAGAAAATACATTACAATAAGGTAGCACTTAATGCTCTAATAGCTATTGAGAAGATATTTTGAATTCAACGATAGAAAGTTGAGTCCTTGGGCCTTTCGAATTAATCTTAAGTAGGAATAAAGGGCATGCAAATATGATAGACAACATGCTAATAATAGGGTCATGCATAGACCAAGCAGGTAGTGAACAGCTCATTTTCGGCTCGCATAACAGCTTGTTGACATTTTATTCAATTAATAAATGAACCAAACACGACCAGCATTTCATGGCTCATTAAGTAAATGAGCAAAATATGAGCAGTATGTCTGTTTGTTTAAATTTTGACTTAATGAACAACATATGAGCAGTACGTCTGTTCATTTAAATTTTGTGCACGAGGAAAGCAACAATTAATACATTAATGTCAATACATTAAGTTAAAAGCATCTTTCTAACTAGTAATTTTATAAATCTTCAGTAATTTTCTCAAAATAATTTTCCTTTGTTAATTCATTGTACCCAAAACTTGGCAGTTCAGTCATGAACAAATAAGTTAATTCCTGAAAAGTTAAGACTTGGGAGCTTTTTATTTACGTGAACCCTTGTTAGTTATTTTTTCTCTTTTTTGTATGTGAACACCTCATTAGTTCTTTAACCATGAATAAACAAACTATGACAAACATTTTGACTCTTTATCGAACAAGAAACTCAACAAAGATGAAGAGAAGCAATTCATTCACACTCAGCTAGTTTAAAGCCCAACATGCTTGTTAAGAGAAGCCATTTGAATGGGTTCTCCTGAAGAGTACAGCATTTTATCTATTGTAAAAACCAACTTATTTTGGATTGTGAAAGCTATAAGATGTTATGTGGATATCTGTGGTTTTGGCTATTTTATAAGTAATTTGCACAAGGAATTCCAAAATTTTTGAAGAAAGAGAACAAGTGCTTGGTGATTTATGGAACATAACAAAATTTTAGCTTTTTTGATGGGGCTTCTACGTCTAAGGCGTTTTAAGGATATTCTTTATATTTAGTTGTTTTTGATCGAAAGAATATGAGGAAAACTTGAGTTTGTCTGGAACTTCTTTTTTCCTTAATGAGTACTCCCAGTATATTAAAAATACTCCTTGTCCTCCTGATGAAATTAGATCTTCATGATATAATTAATAAAATTATGTCACACATGAGAAAAACAAAAACATAGTGCGGCAATCCAATAGATACTTCAAACAATAAGATTATCATCATATCTTACAGTTCCAAAATAGTGGAGATGAGTCTTGGTAATGCCGTCTTCAGTTGTGTTCTGGTTATAAGACCAACCATCTGGCCCAGTGCCTCGACAGAAGATGTGCGGACCTGAGACAACAGCATTAACTATGTCATAAAAAGACTTGCCCTCTGCAATAAAACATCCAAATTCATATCACAAAAAGATTGAAAGAAACTAAAGAAACAAATGCTACTATGTTAAAACTTCACAATATAAATCCACAGCATTCAACTTCAGGAACAAGACCAAGAGTAAGAAAAACTGTTTCAAGCTATCATTATTGAATTTATGCACTTTCTATGCCAAACTTTTGCGAAGTCAGCTACATGGATCATCTCCGGCATTCTGCTCTATCAAGGGAAACATCCAATGGTACAATGTCTTACAATCATAAAAAGTTATTTCGCTGTTCCTGTTCCCGCTAATCATCCTAACATATGACTTTAAAAGGTAGAAAGATATTATATAGATCACAGAATTTTAACATGAAAAATTAAGGTATATCCACCCCTCTTAACAACTATTTTGCTATTGTTCAAGAGTTCGACCATTATTTGGAAAGAATATCATAGCTTCCTCGTAAGATTATGAGGTTCAAAAGAGGATCTTACTAGAGATATTTCATCATTAGTCTTATGCAACATTTTCGAACTGTACTCAGATAGAGCCGTATACTTCATACAAGAAATAAAATGCAGGGTAAAATGTCAAAAAAAATTCTTGATTTGTAATGCAACAGAAAAGAAACAACTTCTCAGTGGGGCAGAATCGAATAAAATTGTGCACTTGTATTCCAGAGGAAGTAAAGCAGATGAACCAATAATGGAAAAGTTTAATTATGTACCTTGAGATCCCGTGAAGTTGCCCAAACTCTTAACAAAAGTTCAAATGCAGAATTAAGTAAAGACCTGCACTAAATGACACATTCATATCACAGACATTATCCCTGAAAACAAAAAGATTCAGAAGTAACTAGAAGCAAGTAAAAAGGTCTCACATGACATCACCATCAAGAACCGTAAACAAAGGGTATTCATTCCCATATTGACAACAGGCCTGACACCAGCACTTGAATGCTAGAAAAGGAAAAAAATATATCCCTCAAAAGAAGTGAACCGTTTATATATAGGATAAATGCAAATCAAAACGTGACATTATAAGGAATTTCTTCCAAAGATTTTATAAGTGCAATGGAATTGATAGGCTAAAGAATAAACATAGAAAACCAACATTGTCTGCTTTTCAATCTTTCACCATCACCAAGGGTCCTCGCTGATATTTACCAACTACTAGTCTCATTAAGCATAGTTTATTTTTTTTGTTGATCAGCATAATGAATCGTGCATTTTAGTAGCCTTATGTTTGCTGGGCAGTGAGCAGTTTATAAGAATTCATATTTAAGAGCCACCCAGCCCCTACTTTGTTGTGCATCAAATTTCTTGGTTAGGAAACCGTCCATCTCTATTATTGCGCTTGTAAGAAAAACCTCCAATGACTTGTGGCTACTTTGTTTAGCATTCACGAAAAAGAAAAGGCACTGTATATTTGAGAAATTATACACATTAACAGTAATCCATTCAAATACAATCAGCGAAAGCAATATAACAAAATAAATAAGGGCTGGGCCTTGTAGTTGTTTCTTTCAGCCGTATGATGGAGCATGGCTGCTGCCGCTTTGTTTCAAGCATGTGGCACAGAGATAAGAGAGGAGTTAAAAAGGAAAAATGGTGGAAGAGAAGGGCCCAGGGTGGGTGCAAGTGTTTCTATTGTTATATGAATATAGCACAAAGATGGCAGGACAAGATTATTGTCATTATAAAAATGCAACAAATGGCAAGATAGTATTATGAAACAAACACCAGGAGCTACATAATTTGAACAGTTTTAATTCGGAATAAAATGAAAATCTGAAACAACACCAGAAGCATACAATTAGAACACTGATTTTAAAAAAAATACGCGTACCATTGGCAAAGATTGGCCGGTGCATTTCTTTTACATTCCCAAGGATGGGCACGACTCGTTTAAGAACTCCTTTAAGTCGTGGAGTGAACTGAAAAACTTCAAAAATGACAATTATGCATCAGAGAATCAGTTTAAGAAACTAAAATAAGACATCCCAAAGACAGCCCACTTTCATCAAATATACAATTAAAAAATAAATGTGTTGACAAACCATCGGATGAAGCAAAATCTGCAAGTATTTGGACCACAGCTGGAAGAGCTGAATTTGACCCAGAGAGATGAAGAAATATTTCTTCCATCATCTGCATAGCACACTTGTCAGTAAGTTTGAGGATGAGAATGCCCAGATAGTCATGGACAATGCAACTTTTAGACGTTGTATTAAGTCAGAAATTATTGTGCAGACAGAGAAATGAAAAGTGGCAGATTAGTGCAACCTTTGAGACCAGGTAGTTATGGTAAAAGTTGTTATTTCTATGTCTGAAAAACTTTTGGACAATGTTTCTACTTTCTAAAGGAGGCGAAAATAACTTCCATCACAGAATCAGAAGAAAACTCTTATCCAATCACATATTATATACTGGAAATCTTTTATCATGGAGTTTGACCTCTAATTTCCCAAAAAAAAAAAAAAAGGAAATAATTTCTCCAAGCTAGGAATGAAATATGTGGAAAGTAGGAAAAATCAGTAACAGATATAAAAGCAGGAGACAGACAGAGCCACGTGAATGTGCTTTTCTCAAGGCATTAGCATTAATCATTTCTTCTAACACTTTCAGTACAGTAACTATTATTGCTGACTATAAATTGATCTCAAAATCGACCCAATAGTAAAATATCTTGTGCTCTTATAAGATTTTAGACTACTAAAGCCCTATTGATATGTCAATGCGTCTGTATGAGAGTGAGAGCATTAGAGTTCCAAACCTTAAATAAACTTAATATTTTCAAATGACAACACGCACCAACCAATAGAAGCACATTTCATCCATGGATTTCCTATAAATAGCTAAGAATAACTTACTAAA
Organism: Fraxinus cuspidata; assembly: GCA_903798385.1. Classification (NCBI taxonomy): domain Eukaryota; kingdom Viridiplantae; phylum Streptophyta; class Magnoliopsida; order Lamiales; family Oleaceae; genus Fraxinus; species Fraxinus cuspidata. The sequence continues at coordinate 5,061 of CAIGRP010111055.1, forward strand.
TCAGGCAGATGTGAACCTATTGCAACAAATACACCAGCTGCAGCTCTTTGCCAATCAGCGTCAAATTCCTAGAAAAAATTGAACTCAAAACCTTACAAACAACATAATGACTCGGCAAAATAAGCTGTAGTTATGCATGGGAGGGAGACTGCATGAAAAGAATATTGAACAAAGAACAGAGGGGATAAATCATCCCAAGTCTTATGAGTACATACAGGCACCACCACTTTTCCGCTTTCTCCCTTTATTATTCTCATTCCAAGAACAGAACAAAATGACTTCAGGATTTAGAGTATGAGAATAATCAATTGAAGTTCTTTAGAAATGCAACAATCGATAATGTCCCAAACAAATACATACAACTATCGAATTATTGGCATGTCAGCACATAAAAGAAAACACATTAAACAGTTTGAAACAAACCAAAGTTTCATGAAAATAATGCTGCTTTCACCCTTTTATTACAATAAAGAAAAGAAATTTAGGCCTCATTCACAGGATGTTCAACTTATTAACTAATACTATGGAAAATGATTATTGTGTTGGTAACTTTTCTTTCTAATTAAAAAGAGAAGAATATATTAATTGATAGAGAGACTACACGAAATGAAGCATGTGCACGTGACTTTATTTGTATGAATTGTATAGTTTATAAATGTAGCTGAAAACAGGGGAGGGTCCAGTAGGGGACGTTGCAAATAAAACAGGAGCCAGCAAAGAAGATTTTGTACAAGGTTTATAATCGACAAAGATGTGTATCACCAACTGAATTAATCCCCATCCTCCCAAGCATGTGGTTCGCCATCCAAAGCCCCTCATTTTTGCCTCTTAAAGCACCTTACGTCCACCTAAATCTAAGGCCAGCCATCAACCATCTTGAGTATTATTGACAAGCCAATTCACATTTGTGCCCACTAAGATTACAGCATGACACCCAAATGATTCCATGTGCCATTGATTCTGAGCTAGTATGCCTGCCCAGCTTGGCCTCGAGTCTAAAGTTATCATGCATCAACAAGGTGCAGGATCGCTCTTGCTCCACTCAAACTGTACAGAGTCACTTGTGTGTCCACATTGTTAATCCTCGTTCCTGCACTCAACATGTGATTGGCCATCCCAACCCAGTTAGAGTGACACTTTACTCCGAGGATTACTTGAACTACAAAAAAATAACCATATCATAATCGTCCATCGTGATGTGCTGGACTTTCTTCTCACATGTCAACATATTACCAAATGTTGCCTCAGAATCACGTCTTAAGCCAATGCACCAACGCAGAAATTCTGGAAACTATAGCCAACGCACATGATTTAGCACAGAATCCCTTTACAGTGCAGCCTCAGTAAATGGATGAACAGTATTTTCCTGCTTTTTTTAATAGCCTTCATGGCTTAAAGGTCCTTGTGCTCAAATTCATCAAGCTAAGGCCCAATTTGCTGCATATCGGGGTGACATCATAATCAATGGGCAAATCTGGGGTTTCTCTATAATTATTCAAAGAAGAAATTTGACCATAATTTGCTTAGGAGAATGTTAATTGTCGCCAATACTTACATTTTTATTGAGCTAATTATCATGATATATTAATCTTTAGCTGAGCCAAGCATGGCCTAAAATGTCTTTTACCTTCTCCATGGTCTTGCAACTGTAGAACATTACAACCCACAATATAAAACCATCCATTTCAAGCAAACTAATTCCTTCATATAGGAATCAGTTCCACCCTCCATCATATTGTCTGAAAAAGTTTCCATTTTCATATGTGGAAAATTCTTCCATGTTACTCTTTGCAGAAACTAGAACTTTGATCGCTGGATAAAAAGCTAGGAATACAATTCAACTGGAAATGGTTATTCTAGCTGGGAGTTAACTCTAAGCACATTTCCTGCTATCACCATTCACCAGAAACCCCTCCACTTACATCTTATGTACTGCCACCTTCTACTTTGAAAATGCACCCTATAACAAGATATGAAGGTAACTCTATTTTCCATTATTCTGGAAAATTATAAATATAGCCATTTCAATGGAGTATTCCCAACTTCATCAATCATATGACCTAACAATTGCATCATTCCAACTTCATTCAAATGAGAAACAAAAGCATATTTTCTGTTATTCAATACCTTGCATAAACTTGTATCCATTAGGTTCTCAAATCTTTTGTTAGAGTGAACAATCATTCTCACAATAACTAGGATCCACAAGCATGTTCTTATCCTGTTGATTGAATCTTTACCACCAAGGGCCTTACCTATATTAAGTTCCATTTTTCCTAAGCTTTGAAGTTACGCTTAAAGCCTTAAACTCATCTCCCTTCCCGCCATGTTGAAATCTGTCAGAACTTTATATATATTGGCAGCATGAAAATCGACAAACAAGAAAATGAGCATGTTGGTGCTAAACTGACTATGTTGGTGTGCTCGCAAACAGTCATTACTTCGATGGCATGATCACCTTTGGCCTCTTGATATTTAACATTTCTCCCCGCATAGCCATTCAGAATCAAAATTCATCCCCTAACATAAGTACGAAGACTTGGTAACTGGAACATTAACTATTTATCATGATCAAGTATCATAGATAAATATTAGCTTCACAGTAATTTTCACAAATATATATATAGTAGGAGCATAAGAGGAATCTAATCGCAAAATATTTTCAAAATACTAAATACTTAAAAGGCTACTATACCGTATTAACGAAGTAGTAAATGTGAGATTATAATGATGGGGCCTCCAACCTTGGTTGAGATGATCTCAGCAGTGGCAATCTTAGCGAGCTTCGCCATGTATGGAGGATCAACATCATCTTTATCCAAAGCACGAATCGCCTCGGACATTACTTGAAATAAACCGGCTATATTCCCAAATCTCTGCAAGTCCAATAAATGAAATATTAATCACACCTCTACTTCTCTTCCACTCACTCTATTAGCAATTGTAATTAAATCATAAATGGGTCAGTTTGGATCGTTATTTATGAGCGTATTCAAGTAAAAACAAGGAAATAGAGTAGTAGTACCCTCCGGCCGCCACGCGATACAGTGGAGCAACAATCAAGAACCAGAAGTGGGTTCCTAATAACATGCAAGAATTCATCAAATTCACAAGTAAAAATCAATTCTTATTTAATGGAACATACATACGGATTTAAATTGATAATATATACGAACAGGGCGAGGAGAGAAAAGTATAATTACAGAGAAGCTATGTCTTTGAGAGCAGCCGTGGAGGCTTCTCTGACAATGGGAGACTCATCTGCTAGCGAAGAGACAAGAACTTGAACTGCCTCTGAAACACGCACGCACGCACAATCAAGAAGTTATACATAAATTATTGAATATGGAAATACACAAACGTATATATTTGTGGAGAAATTGAGGGTGTACCAGGGGCAGGTATTGAATTGCCGGAGCTAGAAGAAGCCATGAATCGTGATGGAGATAGGAAGACACAGATCACCGAAAGAATAAGAGCAGTATATAATATGACGACAAATGCCGTGACAGCTAATTATTCATCAAGCTGCCATGTGGGATGGGGGCGGGTTTCTTCTCAATTTAGGGATGTAATTGAAAGATAACTTTTAGGTTGCTAAGAAATGAAATATTTTACGCGAAAACTCCAATTTTTTTTCTACCATCTATTAACACATTTTTCAAAAAATCATTATTTAAATCTCCAATTTTCTCAGACCACCAAACAGGGGCCTTGGATGAAGTGAAGGGACTAGAGGAATTGGTTTTGCCCGATCAATAAGTAAGCTCCTATTCGATGTTCATTATTTTGAATAGTGATTTATTGAATAATGTGCCGTTAAAAATACGAAAAAAAAATGGATTTATATATAAAATATTTTATTGTGTAAATATATTTGATAAAAATGATTATAGAATAATCTGGACCTGGCATCCGTTTTCGGGAAGCAGCAAAAATTTAACTCTTTGAATTGTGTTTTTGGTTTCTTTAACTATCAATAACTAAAATATTATTTTTAACTCTAATAAATTAAATTAATTTCTATTCTACTACATCGACTATGCTTTCATTTTATAATTTTTTACATTTTGTAATTTAAAAGACATTCTTTTTTTTATTGCCCTTATTTGATAGGGATTAAATCAATTTTTTCGTAGATTTTGATAAAAATTGATGAAATGTATGGTTGAAAAGTTGTGGATCCCATAAAATATGTGATTGAAATTAATTGTTAACTTCGATTTAGATTAAAATTTGATTTAAATGCCCAGGATATAATCTCATACAAATATTAGTACTACATATTATTATAAAAGTAAAATTAAATTTAATAATGTTAATAATAATAATAATCATTGTTCATTTTAATTATGGTATATAGGTAAATCAATAAATCACTTTTATTTCTTGAATGCTAAATATTGATTTTTGAAACATATAACAATTTTGAAATAAAATTTTCCAAAAAAAAAAACTTAACTGATTCTTTCTGTAACTGTTTATTTTAATAGCACTGCAAAAGTCTATTCTCTTAAAATGTATAATGATATCCAACCAAGTCCTATGATTTTCATGAAATACCTAAAGAACAAATGGTTGAATCGATTACAAATAAAATATAAACAACGGTTAAACATAGAACTGTTTAGTCTTTGAGTTTTTTGTTGGAGCTTGTTGGTAGGGTGGGGGGTTTTGCAGGATGCAGAAGTCTGTGGAGGTATGAAAAGGGTTGACTCTTTATAAATACATGTTTTATGTTTATCGTGACGTTTATTTGAATGTATTGGTAAATTTGATTTTTTGAAAATGTTGAAAGAGATTATTATATTGCAAAAATATAACATTGAAAACTTGTTTGTTCGAAAATAAAAAAATATCGTTGTTAATTTGATTCAAACTTGTGTTTTTAATATTGAAGTGAAAATATGTTTCAAAATAATCTCTTATTTAAAAAGGATCCTCGAAAAGCCCTAACTATGCTGAATTTACACTCCAGTCCCTAATCTTTTATCCTTCTTCGTGTTTAACCATTGAAGTTTTGGTTCCCAATTCTACCACTTTGGTCCTCAAACTCTTTATTTCTTCAATTTCTTTCTCCAAACTTTACAAATATTCATTTAGGCTCCAAACTTTGCGAAATCCTCCAATCAGCTTTCCAATATTTCCAATCACATCCTCGTACTTCCCGGCACTTGAGCAATTCCATCATTTGGTCTAGATTAAACTCCAAATATATTTCTTTTGCTTGATTCACCCCCCAAAATGGAGACTTTACCTAAGAAAATAAAATATACACTGTGATGAGTAGTAATATGTTCAATTGATCAATTTTAAGTAAAATTAAAAGTCTAAATAAGATGTATAAAACATATTTATCAATTCCTTTTAAGCACGCATTTTGTAAGCACTCAATAATTGCCCAAATTTTTATAGATTTCCTCATCGCCCATTTATAAAAAATTTATGAGTCAAGTTCGATATATAAAAAAAAAAAAATGGTGAATCTGACATACAAATATAGATACATTTTAAAAATTGAAGTATAGTTACAATAAAAATATTTCAATTTAACCCTTTATTATGCTTGTGATTGACTTAATAGTTTATGCTCATGTGTGACAATTCTCTTTTTAATGAATCTATCTTCGGTTTAAGGATTTAGAATTTTGCATATGAAAGTGGATTTCCAAGTATCAAATTTTAATAAGAAATAAGACGATGACAGTTGACGAAGCACAATCAACGAACATTGTCAACCGTCCAAATAATATCCCAATCTTTTTTTTTATCAGGTAAATGTTTATGGGAGCACAAATTCCCAAACATGTTTTTGAGGAATTTCGGTGAAAACCTAAAAGTTTTCTCGACCTGAACCCATTGCAAATTTAAACTACCTTGGTGCCAATAAAAAACATAAATTGTAACTCTAAAAATGTATTCCATTTAGGATAAAAGACATTGCTATGGGACTAAGTGAAAGTGCTAAAAATAATCACAAAAGACAGCAATAAATGTAAAATAAACAATACAAAAATACAAAAACAACAAAATACTAAGGATCGAGCTTAATGTTCGGGTTATAAGGCTGGTAATCGGCTTTTTTCTTCTTTGAGTTGGGAGATCCTTCAATGGCACCACGTTACCTCTTGATCAATTTTGATTTTGAACACTAGATTCAACTGCTCAAAATTGTCCGAATTTCGAAGTAATTAGAGATTCTTTTCCGTGTAAATTTTACATTCTTGCACTTGAGAGTTTAATATGATAAAGAAATGTGAATTTCGAATTTTTCAAAATAAAATATGTATTTTCTGAATACTATGTTTTAGTGCGTACGGGACCTGATTTCCTCTTAATTTTTTTTTCCCTCTATTAGTTTTCCACTAAAAATCATTGAAAATGCAAAAAAAAAAAATTAAAAATTGGATCCACACAGTCCAATTGAGACCTCGCCATATTCTACATGCTAAGTTCGACCCATTTTCGACAACTGTGTGCGTATATTTTTGCTTTCCAAGATATCTTGTTGATCTCTAATTGTACTATGTTCATTGATGATAACATTGCAATCACAAGAGAACAACACTAAACATAGAAAATATAATTAATCGTGATTTATTTGTCTGAACGTTATTTAATGTACACTCTTTTTTCCTTTTGTCGGTTGCACACAAGTACACAAAAACAATAAACAATTCAAATGGCTTGATTTGGATCAATATTTGATTGAAAAATGATTTTGGTTCATTCGATATGCAATTAATAATTGAAAGTCCTTTATATAAAGTTGTGATATATGCACATACAAACTCTTAGTGGATTGTGGTAGTTGGTCTATTACACAAGGATACTTGTTGTTCATCTACTCATCTTGAAATTTTGAAACATTTTAGGATGGGACCTTTGTGATAATGGCATGTCCCTATGAAGTCTTGCATAATAGGGAATAATAAAATAATAATACACAAGTTATTTATCTTTCTCAACATTTTTTTACTATTAACTAAATGTTCACGATGCACGTGTTTTAAATGATTAAGGTAGTTAATGCAATTTGACAAATAACTAAATATTTAATAGTCATTTATGGTCTTTTCGACTCCAATCTTAATATTTCACTTATAATATATATATATATATATATATATATTAAGAATGATTTAATGAGGCTTAATGCACATCTTATGTTGAGCATCAATGATATATCATATAAAGTCGGATAACAAATTTAATTCAAATATTAAGACTCAACATAATTTATACACCAATAAATTGATATGATATATTATCGATATTTGGCATAAAATGAGCACTAATTATCATTAGATAATTTAATCTCTATATGTATACATATTATTTTTATTATTACACTGGGGGAAAAGGGATGGGGAATGAATCTCCACCTTCTATGAGGAAGTTTTCATTGGTGATATTAGACTATTGTCTTGGCGTACTTGCAATTTAAAAATGCCATTTAATAAAAAATAACGTAGAATGCTTCCAAATTTATGGGAATGTAGCCATTGGCAAGTTCAAATTTCAGCATGGAAAATGATTAGCTAATATTTAAGTTAAGTTACTTATTCTTTCAAATAAGATTTTAGAATTATATCTTTTAAGAAAACAACTTACTTCTATAGAAAGTAAATTTTAACTTATATTCTACAAATTTTAAGTACAACCAAACATTATTGATCCTATACCTAAAATAAAAAAAGATTCGAAGCGAATTCGAAAATTTTGGGATAGTGACCTAACGGGCGAGGAGTGATACGATATTTTGCCATGACTTGAAATTTCGAATTTACAGTGCAGCATCTGGGCCCTTCAAGACCCAAGTTCTCGATTGCAGTATAAGGCCCGCTCCAGAAATTGGCCTGCCACCTAGTGCCACATGGAGCCCGGACCAATGATCCATCATTCAACTTGCTAAACAGTAAGAAATAAATCACCCCCTCTATTTCCACTATTATTACAAAAATGCCAGTCACGGTCACCGTCCAACCGTGCGTTGCGTTTCGCGCAAAAACGGAATCGTATCTGAGAAAACAAAAGAATACGAAAAGAATAACGTTGTCCTCACTCCTCAACTAGCCGTTCCCCCCTCTCTCTATATACACATTCGCTCTCTCTCTCTAAAACTATATATACACAAATATATATAGAGAGAAAAGGGGGTGATGGTATCTGGAATGTGATGGCATAAACTTTTTAGTTTCACTTTATTCATCTGCCTGCCTGCCTTTTGCTCTCTCTCTAATTGAACATTGTCACTATCATAGTTGTTGCTATTGTTGCGGTTGAGTAGCTGGATAGGTAGAGAGAAGGATAATTTTCTACAGAGGTTTTTTAGAGAGAGAAAGGGAAATTTTTTGATGGGGTCATCGGGACAAGGGCAGAGCAACTATGATCTGTCTTTCAAGATCTTGCTGATCGGGGATTCTGGTGTCGGCAAGAGTAGTCTTCTTGTCAGTTTTATTTCTAATGCTGTTGACGATCTTGCCCCTACAATCGGTACTACTCTGTTTCTGTATCAATCTATTGGGATGAACTTTATGTGTAAATTGTAATCTATGCCTATTGCAAATTCTATATTCTTGGGTTATTTCATTTGAAAATGATTGAAATTTAAGTGCTTTTGTGGGGATTTGGTAAAGGTTTATGATCTCGAACTTAAATTTGTGTGCAGAGATAAATATAAATTTGTATATGTATACTTATTTATTGGTTGCAGTTGGTATTGAGGTTTGTCCCAGATTTAATTTTGATGATGAATTGATGCTTTTCTCACTCGATGAATTAGATGAAATAAAGCATTCAATAGAATTAAACAACACTTGGTATTTGTCATTGTAAAGTTAGTCGAGTTGGACTTCTCAGTAGATTGTGTGTATTTGTCCTTGTATGAGCATTATTTATGTAAGAAATCTTAAGTTTAGTTAGCAATCGATCAACTTTGAATGATCATAAGATGATTATATTTGTGATCAATATAAGAATGGACACTTGTTTTGGTAGGACAATCCTATTTCAATTGTGAGTTCATGTTATGTTCATAATATGTTGCGGCTAGAAAATCTAATATTCATCCTTTAGGTGTTTATGAGTGGGGGCTGGGTATCATCTACCTCAAGAAGAACGGAGAACAATGAACAATTTGTGAAGGAAAAATTTAAATGAATGAATTTGTCCCTCTCAACGAGCTTAAGTTTTCAAATGAGGTCGTTTAGCATGATGTTAGAGCATGCAAATGTCCTTGGTACAGCTCTCGACCACATCCTCATAAATTTATGCAGGTGTGCTAACCTGAAAGTGAGGGTGAGTTTTGAAGGCAAAATTTAAATGAATGAATTTTTTTCTGTCTAATGGCTTAAGCTCTTAAATGAGATGGTTCAATATACCGATAAAATACAAAATGATTGTGGAAAACAAGACATCTAGAATGGCTGCCCGGTAATTATGCAAACCATTGTCACTTTTGTATGGACTCTAGACTATTTGATGTTTCAATGTTTTCTCTAAATGGATGCCAAAATGAACAACATCTCATCCACTACTATAGTTATGCTCCACATTTCCTAATATCTTTTTGACGAGTATCACCAGTTGATAGATTCAGTTTAAGATTCGGGCAAAATATCTTTTTGTGTATGTAAGCTCGTATTGTTCACTTATGTTTCTATTTGTTCCTTTCTCCGGTTTAATTCAAATAGCTGATAGATTTTTTTCTTCTCTGCTCATACAGTAGATAGAATTAGTATATCAAAGCAGTACACTCATATTTATTTTGGAGGAGTATATAAAATTCAGATCTGATGATTTATAATAGTTTTCTTCTGTCTTCATTGGTTGTCCACCATGTCCAGGTGTGGATTTTAAGATCAAATTGCTCACAGTGGGTGGGAAAAAGTTGAAGCTTACAATTTGGGACACTGGTAAGGATTTCCTTGGATCTTTTGTTTTATCCCCCCACCACAATAAAGGAATTCGAATGACTACAGGATTTTCCTTTCATGATCATACATCATGTCTCATTGTATATGTTGTACTATTTCACATGTATGTACATTTTCTTACTAAGCAATACTGTAAATTTGATAACATATTTTGCAGCTGGACAAGAGAGATTCAGGACATTGACAAGCTCATATTATAGAGGTGCCCAAGGGATTGTTCTAGGTAGGTTATTTACAAACCAAATTCACTTATTTTACCAGAGGGTCATCAAATATTTATTTTCCAAAAGTTTACTTATATAAAAATGACTTGGTGTCCACCTTTTGTTGTGCGTCTTCAAGCATAAAATTGTTTTGACCATGCAACAATTCTATCTTCTTTTGAATGAATGACTTGATTGTTTTTGAGGATAACCAATGATCATGATGAGAGAATGCATGGTTGCGTGTGGCAGCATGAGTGTGTTATATACCGTTGATCTGTGTATGTATTAGCAAATGGTGATTCTCAAATATTTCTTAAATGTGTGCAGATAATCTGATAGTGCTGATTATTTCTGGTTCTATGGAAATCATAATTTCCCCCTTAAGTTCTTATTGCTCTTGTCGTCTTATTTCAACCATACTCTCTAGGAAAGCACCAAAAACTACTTGCATCATTGGTCCCATTAAACGAAATTTAGTAGTAGGGTGTTTCAGATGCATCCGCAGGGGCATATGTACCTTTGGAACATGTGAACCAGTACTTCCATTTTCTTTTCGCTTTGCATATTAACTTTTAAGTAGAAAAATGAAAAAAAAGGAACGACTGGATTGGTTTATGCACAATTTTTTAAGGCTTTCCATGATTGTAATACACAGATGTTATAGTGTTACTATGTTGATGGTTCCTATAACTGCACTTTTGTCTGATGGTATCCATTGATTAGTTTTATTTTCTGTCTACTTTGTAGTTTATGATGTAACAAGAAGAGATACCTTTACAAATTTATCTGATGTATGGGCAAAAGAAGTGGAACTTTACTCCACTAATCAGGATTGCATCAAGATGCTTGTTGGAAATAAAGTAGATAGAGTAAGCCTTGCGCTCTCCCTCTCTCTCTAAACTTCACTTATCCCTTATCAGATTTTTCTGTATGCTTGGAAATTTAATTATGAACATACAAGTTGGAAATTGATTATATAACTTATATCGAGCCCTATGCTGACTATTTAAGGAGGAGGCTATTGATCAGATTGAAATGTCAGTTTCCTTGGCCCCTTTTTGTCTGCTCTTTTTTTTTTTTTTCTCCTTTTTCTTGTAAAATGGTTTTGCATTCATGGTTCTCTTTCAACAAGAAGAGATGAAAAAATTTGAAACTTTTACTGGGACTGAAAGTGGTCGTGCTGTAATTCAATTATACCAGAATGTTTGACAATTTAGTTTTGGAGTCTGCAATTCAATGTTGTTTCTATTTCTTAGGGGACATCGTGGGGTGGTGGTTGAAGGATAGCCTTACCTGACGCACACATATATATAGTCACATACGCATTAGTTTCTATTTGGGCGATGTAGTAGATTTTCTGGGGTTGCTGTTGATTGTGTACTTTTTCTATCTCAGTCCTTCACTTTTATTCTTATTCATACTCAATGCCAATGCTATTTCAGGAATCTGAACGTGCTGTAAGTAGGGAAGAAGGAATTGCCCTTGCGGAAGAGTTTGGATGTCTGTTTCTTGAATGCAGTGCCAGAACTCGGGAAAATGTGGAACGGTGTTTTGAAGAGCTGGCCTTAAAGGTAAAGCAATATATTTATTTCTACGCTATGCTTCCAATCTACATTAATCATTGAACTTCATATTGTTCCAGAGTTTAATAATTCCCCGTTAAGATCTATTTTGTGATGACTTGAATTACAGAATAAGATTTTACCGTTTAACCATGTCCAAAATGTTAAATCCTGAATTGTTGGTTTGGACAAAATGCTATACAAAACTAGAGATAAATTTAGTTACAACATTCTTTTTGAATGAACTTCCAATTCTCCCAGATTATGGAGGTGCCTAGTCTTCTTGAAGAAGGATCTGCATTAGGGAAGAGAAACATACTGAAACAGAAACAAGAACAGCAAGCACCTCCAGGTGGCAGTTGTTGCTTGTAAATCACTGCAAAACCGAGGTCCGGATGTAAAAGCTATTTTTAAACTTGTACCTTGAAAGGCGTTTCTTATCTCAAGTTTCTCTTCAACAATCTGTGATCAAGTTATGTAAATGTAATTTCTTTTAGTTTGTTGTGCTCTGGATACAGGTGTTCCTGTTCTGGGATTGTTGACTAATAACATCTGTTAGCTTGTGTAAATTTGTTGGTACTGCTTTTTTATTCTTCATTGGTGTTCATACCTAACCAAGTTGTACTGGAAACTAAATCGCATGATTTAATCTGATCTTATGTTTGGTTTTTTTGCTTCGCAATCTGGATCGAATTAAGTGAACAAGTCTTAACAGTCATGGAACAAACTACACATCTTTTCTTTTTCTTTATTGCTTTTGCCTCTCTCTCTCGTTAATTTCCTTTTAATTACTTTCGCCTTGTTTATAAGTGTTGTTTAATTCTCTGTTTGGCAATATCTATAAATGGTCAAACTTCATTTCAACTACATATTTTAAAGGATTTACGAGTACTAGCTAAATTTTTATCTATTTATAAAAATCCATTCATTAATTCTTCCCTGAAGAAGTTGGCAGATTGTATGGGATGAATATCCAAATATTGAATCAGGCATAATGTGATATCCTTCTAGTCCTATAAAAGCCATCGCGGTAAGCTATCAATGGACATTTGTCTTTGATTAAAATATTATATATCGAGTGTGCTCAATTTTTCTACGAATGAACAAAAATTTGACTTCAAGCTTTGGAGTATTTATAGAATCAACAAAGTTTTTGATTTCTGATCTTGACATCGAGGAGACGAGTGATATCTGTGGATTAGTATTGATGGCAATATTTTTTTTATTGAATTTTGCCACTCTGAAAGGTAAATTACAAATCTTTCAAGTAATTTTCCCTAATGGATTGCCACAATTACACACAAGTGGATGTTACTTTTCCAGAAGAAGGGTGAAAAAAAAAAATAGAGTAAAGTGACTTCCAAATAACTTTTTGTTAGCAAGATAGCATTTCTTTTTTCATTGTTAAGTAAATCAAGTTATTTTTGTTGAAAGCGACTCTTATTGTCAAATAGTAAATTAATTACTAATAATTTTCCAATTTCACCAATAAAAGAAATATTATTTTAAAATTATATTTATTTACTTATAAATAAAAAACACTTTTATAGTGAAACATGCTATATGAGAGGAAACAAAAAAGGAGGGAAAATGAATATTATCATATTTAAGCAATCCTCTCTTTGCTCGTCTAGAAACCCCATTTCTTCTCAAGAATCCCATTAAACACAATTGTGTGAAAAATATCCCCACCACCACCACCCCCCCCCCCCCCCAAAAAAATAAAATAATAATTAATAAATAAATAAAACTATGTAGTGAAGGGATATTAGCAAAGTAGCCAAATAATTTACATAAAACATTTCTTAATAATAAATAAATTCGAATGTTAAACTTTAAACATGTAAATTGATATTCATCAAATTTCAGATAGTTTAAAATTTTAAAAATTTAAATCCAATTATTTCTTAGCAATTTACTAGAGTATCCATTTATAAACTTTTTCGATCAATTATACATTTTTTTAAACTTGAAACAATGATATATTAACTATTAGATTACATAATATTTATTACATATTTTCATCAAACTGTGTGAAAATACAGTCCCATTATTTTTTTGTTTTCTAATTTTTGCAAAAATACACCAGTCCTGAATTAGAAGTTTTTAGGCTTCTACTAAGTGCAAATAGACTTCAATTACTCTACACACACGTGTGTGTAAAAGCACCATTTGGTGCATGTTTGTGGATCATTATAATTTCTTTATAATTTATTAGTCAAAGTCGAATATTAATTTTCAACGCACATTTCGTAGAATCTAAAATTACTATCACTTATCACCCTTCATTTCTATCACATTGTAATTTTAACAACTTATAATTTCATCCAAAAAGCACTTAATTTCTTTAGTTTTATGCTAAGAACAATATATATAGTATGTTATATAAGCAGCCAGATCATCTTTGCTGTCCCTTAATCTGCAAGAAATTCCTCCAAGGCAATTCCATAAAAAGTTTGGAATATATACAAAAAGGTACTCAAAAGCTATCGACCATGCTTCGAAATTTTTCACTAATGTTTCGTAGAGAAGCTTCTTGTAACATATTAAGTAACGTAAATTAGACAATACTAATTAAAATAAGTAAAAAATGTATTTTAGTATTAATACAGAACGTGCTCAATAGTTTTCCATGGTTGTAGGGCTAGCCGGCTATGGTAAGCGTGTTGCCTTGGTGTCATAATGGAGAAGTACAGGTCAATACCAATAAAACAAGGGTAGATACATAAATAACAATTATACTAGTTGTACATTTTTGAGTTATATCGTGGATGACATTGTCACTATGTCGGTCACTATGTCGATGAAGTCTGACCATTGATTGAAAATGTGGTGTTAAAATCAACATACAAAAAGCTGTCACCTCACACCAAACATGTTGTACATGTAGCAAAACTGCATAAATAAATATATCGCTAGCTACTTGCACCATATCCATTAATTTCTTTGTCATTTAATTAATGATCCAACTTTTTCTTGTGATCAATCATATGAACCTCATTCACCACTTCTAATTCTTCTGATGGTGCTGCTAATTTAACCCCCCCCTCCCCCCTCCCCAACCCCTCCTCGCACTAATGGCTAATGAGGCAGTTCACAAGGCACCAAAAATGAGGAAAAAAGTTTTGGAACATTCAAGATGGAAGAGGAAGAAGATACTCTTAAGAATTCAACTAATGGAAATCAACTAATGAATTTTCAAATTTGTGAATGTCAAAAGAATCAATTCTACAAATTTATGAATGAAAAAATAAAAATAATGAAGATAACAATTCTCCTGCTGATTATAGAAATTAGTTATAAGTGGCAATCAACTAAAGGAGAGCCAGAAAAGACTTGTTCGTTTGATGCAAAAGAAAACTTGGAATATTCTCTGTGATCATCATCATTATCATCTTCTGGTGCTGCAGGAAGATTAAGGTCCAATGATAACAGATTTCTTGATTTTTTGGCTTTCAGAGAATCTTGATCATGATTAGGCATTGGTCTATGCCTTCTCATATGACCCCCCAAGGCTTGACCAGAGGTGAATTCAGCTCCACATATTGAACATTCATGAACCCTAGATTTGTTATTTTCTGGGCTGCATAGATCTCTACACCTTGAAACCTGAAATGAAATATTTGTACCATGATCATTACTGATTTGAAGTACATTCTCTTCTAGGGTTGTTGTCTTAGGTTTCCTGTGACTCGCTCGATGCCCACCAAGTGCTTGGAATGAAGGGAAACATCTGTTACATGTTTTGCACTGGTATACACTCGACCTCGTAACCGCAGGTTGTTCACGTAATTTTTGTGTTTTTCCTTTAGCCAAAAGAATCAAACAATTGGCCATGTATTCTTCTTCTTCCTCCTCCGTTGCTACACCACCAAAACCGCCACCACTGACTTCCACGGAGCTACACGAGCTAGTAGCCATGGTTAGTGAAAGCTGGGAGATGGGCCTTTGCCGCTTGGTGCGCTTTCCTTTGATCATATGAGTGTGATCTCTAATCACCATTGATTCTTGAGGTGCAACCATTTTTCTTTATAGAGATATAGCCTAAAAGAATGTCGCTGTGAATAGTGATCTGAAAAGTGTACACTAATCTTATTTTCAGAGCCAACTTAGAACGTTACATTTATATGCAGGCAACTTGAACCACTGGAAAGGTATTGTGGAGAGAGAAAGAGAAGTGTAAGAAGTAGTATTGTGAAGGAGTAAGATTCGATTGGCTTTGAAGCAAACCCATTACTTTTTTGCACCGATTCCTTGTGCAAGATTAGAGTGCAAGCCTGGCACCACAGAATTTGCGGTGCACCACTCCCACTACTCTACGTTTCCTTCCCTTCCCTATTTTACATATTCTCTATGAAATAGAATAACTAGTTCATTTAACACAAATTTAGGTGATATAGGTGGCAACAAAGTTTGCACCTCACTATTGAGGGCCTATTTGGGCCGAATTAAAATCCGATTTTAATTTAAGTTAAAGTCAAACAATCAATAGCAATCATATCTTTTCAATCACACATTTCAAAAACTTCTATCACAATCCACTAAAAATCTAATTTTAATTCTCACCAAACATCCTCTGAATAATGTTATTTACATATTTAGTACATGTAGGTGATCGTGGAGGCTATCTTTAGCTCCTATTTGACATCCATGAAAAAGAATTTTTTGAAAAAAATAATTTTGAAATAATGATTTTTTTTTTTTTGAAGAATTTGTAGTGAAAAAGTAAAATTTTTTTGAATTTACGTGTAAAATTGATGAGTGAGTTTTACTCACAAATTTTATACTATTTTAGCTTGATTATTGGCTAGATCTTATGAGCATTAGACGTTTTTAAATATGTTCATAAGTATTACTTTATAAGTTTGGTGAGAAGGTGCAAATTATTGCAAAAGTGGAGAAAACAATACTATGGCATAAATCGAGGAGAAAAGAGGAACGAAATGACAAAATAGTCAGTAGGAACGAAATGACAAAATAATCAATTTCCTACATCAAAAGAAAATAAAAAGAGAACGTGTGATCGAGAGGTGGCACTAGAAGAAATAAAGAGGTGGAATTGTGGTGTCTCAGCGCCACTGAAGAAAGAGCATATAGAGTTGTGGTGCCGCGGCGCCACACCATGCGATGCGACGCAATCTTGAATATTGACGTGACGTCATGCTGCCACTTGTATGGTATCGAGGCACCACCCAAAGTCAACTTGAATGCTATTTTTGGCCCATTTTTAGGGAGAAATATAAATATAAGAATGGATATACTTTTGAGGGGTTACATACATTGGGATACATATAATACAATTTGAAGAATTAGAAAGAAAAACCAAAGGAGAAAAATAAGAAATCAAGGGTAGTGAATCAAGATTTGGAACAAAAAGAGAAACTTGGTGCAAAGTTCATCCACTTCTTTATATCTTAATTCAAAACTCGGTGATATATTCAATACAAATCTTTTATTTTTCTTTCATTATTACGAGTAGCTAATTTTTTCATTTGGGCGAATAAAGTAATCGAATTGAAATCCTTTATTTCTATTATTTAAGATTCAAGTGCGTTCATCATATATGTGTTGATTTTTATTCATATATTTAATACTTTGAATTACTTGATCATTAATTCAACAATATTGTAAATCTTTTATGAATCGAGATTCCAGTTTTAGATCTAGACAACATAATAAAATTTGAATTTAGTATAATGTTTAGAGATACATATGTTAATTATTACAGTCGTTATATGAATTCTTAGAATTAATATTGTGTTTAATTAAGATTGATTGACAAATAGATATGTGATTGAATTGATTAAATAGACTCAATGAGAACTCAAGAGTGGTAAATTGAATACAATAGAAAAATTCAATCTAACACTATATTAGGTTGTGAATCTTGAACTAAGATTTAAAGGTAATGAATAGATGAAATTGTTATGCTATAATATCTCATTCATTTTTGAATTTTAAATCAATCTTTATGTGCATTCTATCGTTTTAAAGTGGTTAGATAAATAATAACAACAAATCACAATACTTTATTTGTTTTCGTCAAATATGAGTTAAAAGTATTAGATTAAGTATTAAAGTATAGTTCTCATGGGGACGATAATTCGAACTCAAATGTTCATTATATTACTAGTTACGATATAAAAATACAATAATTTTATTATGTGATTGAAAATGAGTTTGAGGAAAAAAAAAAGAGTTTTGATTTAATGAATCACAACGCATCCTTACTTTTATTGCACATTTACATGTGGACATCACTGTCACATAATCTTTCACTAAGAACAATTGATGCTATACAACATTACTCCTCACATCTGGTGATAAATTTTATATTTTATAACCATCAATTTTGGGGTATGGGCTCCACTGCCACCATCGCGACCACCTAGACTACAGATTAAGCACCATTGGGATATATAGCAGTCTCGAACTATAATCAAACTCCTTTCTCAATATTTAAACATGATATCAAGATATAGGTACATAAAATTTTGGAATTCAAATTCCAATGTAGTTTCTTTCATAAAAATTTCCCGAGTTGAGCATTTGATAAATAAAAAAAAAATGAATTTGACATGTATGAGTTGATATTTTGACGATTTTTAACAATTTGATACTTTTGGGATTGGGCAAAACTAACATAAACTAAATTTTATTAGATGTGTACAATTATAGAAATTCACGACCTATTTATAAGAGGATAGCTACCATTAATTATTTATGTCAATTATCATTTAAATGAGTGTCATGATGGCTGAATTAAGAATCCAAACCAGGTAAAGAATTGTCTATTTTTAGACTACATTACTTGTACTATGTCAATTGTGCGCAATATTCATGTAGGTTTGATCATTGAGTTGAACAAAATTAAACGTAATTTACAACAATCTATTTAACAAAAAAAAAATAATTCAATTGTTTAATTTGTACAGAAGGAAATTGCATCAGAACATGTAGGTCCATCGATGTAGTTCCTTCTCCGAAATTCGCTGCACCATAATTTTCTACGTCGCTGAATATTTGTGTGTGGAGGTAAGGTTACGCGTTCTCCTCTCAGATTCTTTGTATAGAAATCTGTATCGAAGAGATTTTTTAAGAAAACAAAAAAAGGTAGCCTAGGAGCTGAAAAATCTACACTAACGTATACTTCTTTTCCATATATAATGTCTAAACCTCTAGAAATTCTTGACTTGCACCCATTATCTATATATGAAAGAAGAATAACTTGGAACTTCAATTCTTGTAGCAACACTCAAGTGTAACATTTAACGCTATAAGAAGACAACTAATAGGATTATTCTTTTTTATCTAGGTAAAACTTAGGTTGACCAACAATAATTAGAGAATAATGGTATCAAATTACAAAAATAAAGCTTCTTCCCTCTAACTTAAGGTTCTAGAGTATTTGCTTTAGGGTAAGTTCCATTTGCAGTAATTATATTTTTACTCTCGTGTCAATTATGTAATTATAGTTTTCATTTTATTAAATCGGGTGGCTGCATTTTAATATTATTTAATTAGATAATTACTCTTTAATTTGATTTCAATAGAGTAACTACATTATTATTTACTTTCAAATAATGTACTTTCGTCAATTTTCACTCGATGATGCGATAGTCAATAAATGATGATTGTCATTTATTTCATTGAATTAGTAATTATTCCACGTCAACAACTTCAGTAAAATAAATGACGGGCATGCATTAAACGTCAAATTAAAATAAATGAAATGAGAGAAATAAAGATATAAATAAATATATTTTTTCCTTTTCCAACCATTTAAACTTTTTAATGATATTTCGAAGCTAAAGAAACCATATAATAATAGCGCGTACAGAAGTGTGCGAATAGAGATTCTTGACGTAATTTGGATATATGCGTGATGAGTGAGTCGTGAAGGGCACGTAATAGACGGCGAGAGCATGCACTCTACTGCTACCCTAATGAGCCTTAAAAGTAAAAATTTTATATATCTTTTTTCGTTTCCTCTTTTAGTCTAGAAAAAAGGGCAGGTGATTGTATTTTCTAGTCTTGCTAGCTTTCTTCTTCTTAGCTGGCCTGTCTTTCTTTTATAATCTCCCGATGGTCCGTTTGATTGCAAGAGTGGAATTTCGGTGGAAAGAAAATGAATTTTAGAGAATTGAAATGCCTAAAATTATTTTTATGAGAATTGCCTAATATAATTTTCCACTGGGGAATTGAATTGTCTAGAATAATTTTTCTGGGAATTATTAATTAATTGTGTTTTATTAATATAATTTTTCAATTGGAAAATATTGAAATTTTGGATCTTTTGGTGTTCGTTTGGTTTTGTTTTATATGAAAATTGTCCATTAAAGGGATATAATTTGTTATAATTGAGGATATAATTTGTTTCCATTGCCAAAATAAATAAATAAGTAGCCTGGAAAATCAAATCCCACCAATTTGTTCGGAATTGATTTTCCTTAAAACCATGGAATTGGAACCGTATGAGGCAAAAGATGGAAAATGAATTGCCAAAAAAATTTTCCCAATCAAACATGACTTTTGGTGAAAGATGGAATTTCATTTCCAAGTTCCATGGAAAAATTGTCAAATCAAATAGGGCCTAAACTTCCTTGTAACATATATTGTTGTAAAGAAAATTGCAGTCACAGTACCAAATATTTCACATATATGCAGACTTTATCCAAACCTTTCATTTGTACCACCAGAGGTACCGAATCTTTAAAAAAATCGCACCTCCAGTCCAAATTGACAGAAATCGTTACTTTCTCTGTTAGTTGACCAAATTTCAAAAGTATGACTAATGTTAATTAATTTTTACAGGGCGAAAGGGTAACATTACATTTTTTCATATAAAAAATAATTAAATAAAAAATAAAAAAACCTTATTATTCACCCCCATCCCATCCCATCCCATCCCACCCCAACCAAAACCCCCAAAAATTGCCGGCACCACCACAGATCGTGAAAGATTCCATTCTTCCAACTATTGTGTCAACTCCAAATAGATCCTGAGGCTATATACATCCGTATGACAAGAGAGAATTAAAGCTGGAGGTTTCCGGCGACTTAGATGGCAAAAGTTGAAGGAGAAGCCGTCGCCGCGAAGGTTACATCAATATTCCTATACCCGATCGAACATTGCTACACTAACAGGGTGAGTGACATGATTTAAAAATTGGGAACACGTGTCAGCATTGGATTGTGCAATTTGAAAAAAGAAAAAAAAAAAACAACCAAACAAGTGTTGTGTCACCAATTCCTATCACCGAGCTTGGCTATTTATCATTCCTCTACCCGATCAAATCATGTTGTGGAATTGCTGTTTCTCAGGCACCTCTCTCTTCAACTGGTATGGAATACTTTCACTTCTTTCCTTTAATTTAATCAGCGGGTCTAAAGGAAGTAAATTGTACTTTCTGTGTAAAACAAAATTCACTCAATCTCATTTTACATTGTGTTGGATTTTCTTGAATCTCTACTTTAGTAAAGGTGTCGGAATTGCGTGGTGAAGATGGATATACATAGAATTGCATGGTGGTGGTGGTGAGGCGACATCAAAGTCGGACGGGTGTGGTAGTGCCGGCAATTTTGGGGGTTTTGGGTGGGGTGGGGTGGGGTGGGGTGGGGTGTTTTTGGTTTTGGTTTAATTATTTTAGTTTTTCTTATATGAAAAAATGTAAAGTTACCCTTTAAAAATTAATCAACATTGGTTGGACTTTTTAAATTTGGTCAACTAACAGAGAAAGTAACGATTTATGTCAATTTGGACTAGAGGTATGATTGTTTTAAAGATTTGGTACCTCGGTGGCACAAATGAAAGGTTTGGACAAAATTTGCATAAATGTGAAATGTTGGTATGATGGCTACTATTTTCCCTATTGTTGTATTATAGAAGAAATGGGAAGCAAGCAAATGGATGTAATAGAATTAGGGAGTCTGGCATTCGAGGGAGCAAGTCGTGTTATCACTACAAGACTGATCAATGGTGAACGAAGGACTTTCATTGTGCTGAGATACATGTATCCTTAATTATTTCATGAATCAATTTGGATTTTTGCAATTCAAATCAATCGACTATCAAGCTAGAGAGGCCTTTTAATTAGAGGGTACTTGCTTGAGTTCCACTCTTGATGGTAATTGATCAATCATTGGTTAGAACACGGACAGCAAATGTCGTACATTAATATTGTACCTTATTGCATTATTGCAAATATAAATTTAAATTGAAGTGATTTATCCTTATTTTTCAATAAGCAAAAACTCAGTCAATCGTGACAATATCAATATCACGACTTGTTAACCCCATCATGCATGTGAAATGTTGACAACCTAAATCAAGGAAGAGCCAAGAGGGACAAAAAAAATAATATATTGGAGCTTTATGAGAGTTCGCTCTCGAGTTAGACTTACAAAAGAACGCACATTTAAATCGACAATGCCCTATAACTTTTAAGTTAACCGGGGAATCTGAATTACTGGAAAAGCTTTTATGTACATGTCAAAGAAGAAAATATCAATTTTAGAGTTGTGATTTATTTTTACAATGACTATGGTAATAATAATCCAACACCACTGCATTTAATTTACCACTTCTATCTTGAAGAATATTTAACATGACAATTATCCCAACCAATTATCTTGTCAAAATCTCGCCCTTGAATACCCACTATCGATTATAGATCCAGCATAGAAAATCTCTATTCGAAGCATTCATGCCCTTTAATAAAGAAACAAGCCACTAATATACCATAAAAGAATGAAATGAACGAACTTGTGATAGCTAAAGTTATAAGCTCGAGGCAGCCTGCATATGTGAACGTAGACGGTAGACCCCATAAGGTTGTAAGGGCTTGTCAAGCAATTCCGTGAGTTTATAGGGGCTGATCAATCACGTAAAGCCACATTCAAAAACCACCAATATATTCATTTCTTATTTCTCGATGGATAAAGATACATGTCATTATCCGTATTGTGTAGTCCTAAGTGAAAACAAATATATAAAGATATTGACGATACAAATGCAATTAAATCTGACCTCTAATAAATAAAAATTCGAAGTTAAATTAGATATTATATGTACCCGTGTTATAACTTTATACTAAAAGAGATAAAACAAGTAATCTTGACAATTGCATTGAGTATATGTATTAGTGTTGTCTGACCAATCAAAAGCCAGCCTGGTAGCAATTAGGAGTTTCCCTACCGTTACATGTGCAATTTGTCTTGCTTTCCTGATGCATAATAACGTGCCATAGATAAGATCATACTTGTAGAGTCCTTACTTCTCTCATTTGCAGTGGCATCATGGCATGCACATAATCTATATATACACACTCATAATTATCATATTGTTTATCAACATATCACAACCCTCTTCTTTTTCGACTATAAAAAATATTGGAATTTAAATTACGATATTGGATTCTTTACGTTCTTTAGACTATATTCAAGTAGGTGTAAATTTTTTTTTCCCGATATGTTAGGTGGATATTATAATTTAATGCTGTCTCTGGTAAGTTGAAATCTTTTACTATATGTCGTTTGATTTGTTATAGTTTTAAGTATATTCGAACTAAGATTGTACCTATTTACCTAGCAATTATAATCATCGAAGACTTCGCAATATTATTGACCAATCATTTTGCACGCTTTATCAAGAAATATATCAAAATCATCAAGAAGGCAATCAATTTCTCGTTCTCTTGTATATGTTTGAAATTCAAATATTATTAAATTTTGGTATAATTATTTCTAATCCAAGTGTTTTGTATAAATGAATTTATAATTCAATAACAAATATTTCATGATAACTACTAAATATTTTTTTTTAGTTATTATCATAATATTTTGGCAGATTAAGCAATGGCTCTCTCTAATTAGCAAGGGCTAATCTATCATTAATTATTAAATTTTTTATCAAACAGAATTTAAAATTTTTTTGGGGGGTTCCCTCTCAAAATTTTCAACGGTTAAGCATCTTTTAATTTCATATAGTTTATAATTGTTTTTTGAAATAAATTATTTTGTAATCTTACCTAATGCAATGGGACCCCTAACCCATGATTTGCTCAGGGACCCCAAATGAGCCAAATCCCCTAAAGAACCGGTTTAGTTAAATATTGTTGCTTAATTGCATTTTAAAAAATAATTAGAGAGGCTATGCTGAGAATAATCAACTTCATTTTCCCTTATCGTCGGCCTAGATTACATCTGCAATTATTTGTACGTAATAATAAAAAAGACTCGACGATACAAGAAATAAAATTTGAACTACTCATAAAATTTTTACAATATACTCAATGAAACTTATCGAACATGCATAGACATCCGAAGAAAAGGATGTTATCCTAAACGTGGCAGTCTAACTCCAATAACCAAACACACCCCGATTTTTGCCATTGTTGGTAGTTGTCAATTTTGATCAATTCTTTGACTGTTCTTGGACATTTTGCTCATTCTTAAAATCAATGATGATATAGTATATTAACGTAAATAAAATAATTAACAATTTTATCACGCCACATATTCATATTTATCTCATAACACGAGTGAGTAAAGTTCCATCGAGTCTCATCATATCTTAGAGTAATTCTTACATAGTTATCATTAAATAATCACTAATTATTATGCAATATACAAACATTCACGTTAAAAGTGTATAAATTAAATTAAAGAGTAATGTATTGGCTGTTCGTTTAGATGCTCTCATGACACAGCCACTACCACAAAATATTCTTTTGAAAATAAAATAATAATTAAGTTATATATAATTCAAATAGCTTGAACTTATTAGTTGTGTTACATACCTGTCTTATCCAAAGAATAATTATTCGTAGGTAGCATTAGCAACTTCATAAGGCGCTTCACGTGATTTAAAAAGTTAAATTAATTGTTTTACGTTAAAAGTCAAAATGTTAAATAGGCATCCCACGAGTCACGATAACTATTTAAAATTATTCCTATTTATATTCAAATTAAATTTATCAGTCAAATAGTGTGCGTTGACCACAAAAAATGCGCCAACGGATATTTGATCCACTCGCGTCTTGGCAAGCAAATTCCGATACGTGTTGACAGATTACTAATCGAAAATGTTGAGTTTGAACGTGAGAGAAGCTTTTGACACGAGACAAATATGTCCGGGATCCGATAAATAAAAGAACAACAAAATGCGATAATGAACGATTTACAAAGAAACAAAATAAACACCAATATTTCACAACATTCTTCTTCGAAATTCCAACGTCAAAGAGAGGGACTATATTTGTGTTATTGAGATCTCATTTTTCCCAACCCTTCCTATGACACTAAGATAATTTATTTATAGTAATACATGTACAATAAGACCATTGGATGGGGAGACGTGTGGCCTCATCTCCTCAACCGAAACTTAGCCTCTGGCGCCTTAAATTAGAAGGCGGCCAACCTATGCCCAGTGTTGATACGATTAACTCTTTTCACTCATTGTAACTGTCCCATCAATCATTTCAAGAGGATCTTATGCACTTTAAGATCTTCAATCATAGGTCATCATTTGTCATAGTTAAGTTTTGGATCCTGCTTTATTGAACCTCGGTTTGAGGTATAGGCTTCGGAGCTTCAGTTTGAACAAGTAGGGCTTCAACGTCGAAAATTTATCAATTTGTTTAGTGCTTCCGCTTTCTCTTGAGCCTCGAGAGTGATATGCTCCGGTAGTGTTGGGCCTCAGAGATACATTGGGCTTCGGGCAATGGCACCTCTGCAGATGGTCAGCCATTTCTTTACTTTTGGGTCATTGGGCTTTGGCCAATTGGACTTATGCCAATTGGTGCGCAACAGTTTGTGATAAACAATTCCATTTATTAAGTGATGAGTTTTCAATCTAGCATACTTCTACATACCGATTTTTCCTCTATTCATTGGTGTTAGGGACAAGCGATTTCATCATTTTTCATTTGCCATTGTTACCCCCATTTCTACAGTTTAAGAAATAAAATAAAAAATTAACCCTCATATGGACGGTAATATTAAATAAAAAATGCATTTTTCGGTCACATCATGAACGGCTCACCATGAGTGTTGAATGTCAAGTGTTATAGCATTTATGTATCTTTTTCCACTTATACCCCTATTACGCATTGACTATAGTGGTTGGAGTGTTGGGATAAAAATGGTAAAGGAAAACATAAAGGAACAACTTTGCACATCAACCAAAAAATTGAGAAATGGTATCAATAACATGTGTTTGATCAAATCGTTATTTCCCTCACCACATGACATTTGCCTCGGTAACAACATCTTTCTTTTTGTCCCCTACTCATTAATGAGGAAAGTTGTTCTTCAAAGAGCCAAGTCAATCAAAATGGGACTGAGGACCAAGACTTCTTATTGAGACAAAGATAAGGGGAAGCTAGCTTATTATTTAATTCCCAATCTTTTCAAAATATTTTTCTCTCTCTTATTTTTAATCATATTCTTCAATAAAATAATATTACATGCAAATTTAAAACTTTTTATTTTTATTTTTTAACCACACATTTTCTATTAAAATACTATTCCAAATTACATTTTCATCGTAAAAATGGAGCTCAAATACGCTCCGGAATAAAAATACATATATTCATATTAAAAGAAAAAGGAAATCCACTATCAATACGCAGTCGTGTCACTAATCTAATTCGTTTATCCATCAATTGCTTAGCTGTATGATCCTTGAGGTCTTTCTGAAGGATTGGACAAAATATTTATTTAAATATTCAAATAATAAACAAACACATACTGTAGTTAGAGATGGCAACGGGGCGGGTTCGGGGCGGGGCACCCCGCCCCGCCCCGTCCCGCGACTTAGGGGCCCAAACTCGCCCCGCGTCCCGCCCCTCCTTAGTCGGGGCGGGGCGGGGCGGGGTGGGGTGGGTTTCCCGCCCCGTATCCCCCCCCGTTTAAAAAAAAAAATTCAGT